>CM019151.1:91635793-91720942 GCA_009733165.1 Naja naja
ACACAGACCTCACCACCTATCTGGAGAAACCACCAAATCCAAAAAATAAAAGCCTCAGCCCATCAGTGAAGAGATCCAACAAAGAATCATCCCCAGAGAAAATCATCTAGATGCCCTAAGCTCTATGGCCTCCCAAGATACACAAAGAAGGAACACCACTCAGACCCATAGTCAGCTCCATAGGCTCACCTCTTA
Organism: Naja naja; assembly: GCA_009733165.1. Lineage (NCBI taxonomy): Eukaryota > Metazoa > Chordata > Lepidosauria > Squamata > Elapidae > Naja > Naja naja. The sequence continues at coordinate 91,635,989 of CM019151.1, forward strand.
CACACAATTTTCAAACAACTCCAGCCTACACAGAATCCATCACTCCTTAATGCATAAATTTTTCTGAATTCATAGAAACAATAAACCTACAACCCAGCTTAATTTACTTTGTAGAGCTTCGAATGTCATATCCTCTTCACTCAAGTATTTTATTAAAGAAGCCTTGACAGCTATCCAAAACAAATACAACCCCTTAAGTCCGATCTGACCAACCATTGCTTTTCCAACACGCATTTCATCCACACACAAAGATATAAACAGATAGAAGGAGCACCTATGGGATCACCTTCCCCTGTCATCGCTAACCTATACATGGAACATTTTGAAACGGTGCTCTAGACAAACCGGTCATAAACCCAAACTCTGGCTTAGATATGTAGATGACACTTTCGAATTTGGCCACACGGAAAGAAAAAAATCCTCACACACAACAGCCTACACCCCAAAATACAATTTACCATGGAAACAGAAACCAACAATCAACTTCCGTTCTGGACGCCCTAATTTACAAAAACCCAACGTTCTCCTAGGACACACCATCTACCAGAAAAGACACACACTAACCACTACTTAAATGCACAATCCCATCACCACTCCTGCACAGATCAACTCCAAGCCAAGACCTCATCTCCAGAACCAAACGCCTAGCTGACAAAGACCACTTGAGAACAGAATTACACACCCTCACTAACGTATTAATGTCCAATGGATTCCAAAGAAGCACAATCACCAACCCTAATCCGGAGGAGACTCCCCCAAAAACCAAGACACAGAACAGGACAATGGCACGCCTCTCCTCTCACATCAAAGGCACCACAGATAAAATCAGCAAAATTCTCCACAAACACAATATCAGGACAGCCTTTGGCACTGATCAAAAATAGCCAACATCTTAAGAAACCCAAAGACAAGATCCAGCTAGAAAACCAAGGAGTTTATAAAATACCATGTTTGCCCAGCCACATACATTGGACAAACCAACAGGAGAATAAATGCACGACGCAGAACACAAGAACGCAGTCAGAAAAGAAGAAAAACTTCCTCCCTTTTCCAGCACCTTAAAGCCACAGGACATGAAATTGATTTTGAGGGATCCAAACTTATTCCAATACTGAACACTTCAACAAGAGAATCGAAATCACCAGACCACCAAATAACCCCTAATGAAGTCCCAGCCACCCAACAATAACCCATGATGCCACCAATCTCCTTCACCAGACTCAAACCCAAGCCCACGCCACAGATGAAAGGCAACCACCATCCAGAAACCAGACCATGGCTGCAACACCAGCTGCTACACCCCCTCCAACCCCAAACTAAGCAAACTGACACACGCTATAAACACATAGCCAGACCTCAAACTCGAGCCAAACCAAGGCCCAGAATGCCACATCACAGCCTTCCACCCAGGATACTACATCACAGAACTCAGGAGATCACAACACAAAACATCAGGAGGTTGCAGCACAGACAACACCCAGGAGATTACAGCACCACACCCAGGACATCACAACAATAGAACTCAGAAGGTCATCACACAGCCCATTACCCAGGTCGTTACAACACAAAAGGCTGAGACACACAGCCAGCACCTCAGCCACACAGGGTCTCAGGAAAAAGCCATCCAATCTGCATACATCAACTCCACAAACCAGTCAAAAGTAACAACACATCCAGCTCTAGAGTTTAAAAGGGAAAAACAGCCACGATCACACACTTCTCCCAGGAGAACAAAGCTGAAGACACCAGCCTGAAGATGACGGATGAGATTTCTCAAACGTTGCCAAGGTATTCTCAATCTTACACGGACAAGACCAATACACCAAGACCTACATACCTTACCTGAAAATCTACAAAATATATATATATATATATATATATATATATATATATATATATGTGTGTGTGTGTGTGTGTGTGTGTGTGTACACACACACACATATCTATCTATATCTATATCTGTATCTGTATCTATATCATATCTATCTATCTATCTATCTATCTATCTATCTATATGAAAATAAATCAACTGAGGAGATTCATGGGTTTCTTAAATTGGCTAATCACCTGCATTTTAATTGATATGTTAATGATTGCACTGAAATTAATTTACATAACAAAGGCTCCAAGCTATCATTTTGGTTTGCAAAACAAATTCAAGGTTTTTTATTTTTCAGAGGAACAAAAAAGCATAGAGGCTAGGACTACTTTATTAGAGAGATAATAAACCCCTAGAAATTTTGATGTTTTTGATGCTCTGAGGCAGGAATAACAACAACGAATAGGAATACTTAACAGAACTTGGTTGATCTCTGAAGTGAAATAACATTAAGTCTGGTCAGTAGTTGGACAGAAGACTGCTAGAGTTTCATATGGTTCTAGATTTAACTGGGAAATTGAAAAGGAAGGCAGTGACAAACCATTTCTATAACACTGTTTTCTCCTCTCTTATTCTTCTTCTTTTATCAATGTTCTTTCCAATTTGCACATCTTAGTCTCAGTAAGAAGAATAAAGCTATGGGTTTAAATCAGTTTAGTCAATATTACTTTTCAAGTGCCTGAATATCTTGCTTTGTGGTTCCATTATATTCTGGGAATATTGAAATTCCTGAAAGGATTAGCTGGAAAGCTAGAAGAAGTTTTCTTTCTGATTGAAGTTGGAACAATCCCTTGTCTTAGGAGATTATTCCAACTTTACTCTCTCTAGTAATAAGTACAGTATTACACATATGGTGAATCCTGACCCTCAAGGTTATCCATAAATCACCCTCATTGCTATTATGGATATATGATATGTCATTGTGAATATCCAAAGGGTGCTTTTTCAAAAGGCAACTGGAATTGGTTTTTCCTTCAAGATGTTTCATTTCTTATCCAAGAAGATTCTTTAGTTTTGACTGAACAGTGGAGAATGGAAGGATTTATATTCCTTGCAGACCGCTGGTCATTACCTCTCTTTCTGAGGGTTGTTGAGGCCACTTGGAAGTTTCTCTGTGCCCTCTGTGCCTGAATAGTGCAAATGAAGGTGGAACATTCTTGGAACTGCTGAAAGTAGGTATCATATCCCTCCCCATCTGTTGAAAGAGAGTCATTTACTCTTAAATTCTTGTGAAGCTTTTTCTCGGGTAACATTGAACTGCAAACCAGGGCATACAAAACCTTCACCAGACCAATTCTTGAATACAGCTCATCTGCATGGAATCCACTGTATAATGGACATTAATACAATTGAACGAGTCAAGAGGTATTTCACAAGGAGAGTACTCCACTCCTCAGCTTGCAATAGAATACCTTATGCCACCAGGCTTGAAATTTTGGACCTAGACAACTTAGAACTACACCGCCTACAGTCTGACCTAAGCTTAGTACACAAAATTGTCTGCTACAATGTCCTACCTATCAATGACTACTTCAGCTTCAACCACAACACCACACAGGCTAACAATAGATACAAACTCAAAAGTAAACCACTTCAAACTCGATTGCAGAAAATATGACTTCAGCAAAAGAGTGGCCAATGACTACAACTCACTACCTGACTCTGTTGTTACATCCTCAAACCCACAAAACTTTAATCTTAAACTGTCTACCGTGGACCTTGCTCCATTCCTAAGAGGTCTATAAGAGGGCGTGCATAAGCGCACCAGCGTGCCTACCATCCCTGTCCTACTGTTCCCATTTATTCGTACTCATTTATTATGTATATACTTATACCCGTTTATACATATATTTATATGTTACGTTCATACTTATACTTATTTTCTCATACATGCTTGACAAACTAAAATAAATAAATAAAAATATATAAATAAAATAATGTAGATGAAATCTTTGACCCCTCTTTCAAACCAGAAGCTTCCTGGATGAGAAGCAAAACATCTTCATGAAAAAGCAAAGTCCAGCTGTCTTTTGAAAAAGCATCTTTGGGACAATCATGACGTGGATGAATAAGAATTTCCATAATCATTGTGAATAATTTCCTTATCTAGAATCCATAACTTTATTTTTTTTCCAGTTGAGCATTCTATTTTCCTACAATATGGGTATTGTCCTGGATAGCATTTATAGAAGATAGGTAGGGCCAAGATGAAGAAGTAGACAGTGCTGGACAATAGTTGAGTGTGATTTGATTTAATGCAACTTTAAAGCCAATTCAACACAGGTTAACTGATTAATACAGTTAATATGATTATACCTCAGGCATGTAATAAGTTTTGTCATGGAAATCCATTTCTAAAGGGGGTTTATTTAAAGCTCTGTTAAATAGGTCTCTCTAAACACGAGAGATTTTCATCTCACCTAACTCAGATTGACAAATCTGATGGTCCAAACAGCATTCTAGTCCCAGGGATATTCTGGGATTAATTTAGAAAGGGGAATTGTTTTTCTCCATTTTAACATATTTATTACAACATTAGATATAAAATGTAGGTACATGCCAAGCAGATATGTAGTAAACATTAATACAAATATAGAACCGGGTTTTTTGATATATTGAAAAAATATATCGAGAAGAAGTGTGCAAAATATAGCCATTGCTTTCTTATACTGCCTATTGATTTCTTACATGTCCAATTCGATCTGGGATGCCTGAAACTGACAGGTTCAAAGGTCTTTCTGTCCAACAGAAATGATGTCATAGAATTATGTGGGAAAACAATTAACCACTGGAAATTAATTGCAATAATCTGAACATCGTGTAGGATTTCTAACAAAGAAAATGGATTCGGAAAGTCTATCAGATCTGGGCTCCAAAAATTTTGGTGACCCCAAATGGGCAGTCAAGAAGCACCAAAGATCTGCAGTTTTGTACCCAAAAGTAGTAGCCCTAGATTTGAACTGACTTCTACAATTAAAAACCCATTGCTATTCCATGCTTGTCTTTTAGCAGCTCTTATTAAAACTGAACAGAGTTATCAAATGGATTCAAAGCCATTTGCAATAAAAACAGAAGATGGGCCTTGAAAACATCAGAACCGAGGACAATTTATAAGGCCTAGTCAACAGCCTCCCTTTCTACACTCAACTTCAACCAGAAATAGTTGCAACGGTGGAAAAAAACCCAACATTTTGCAATAACTAAGTGCTTTTGTACACATTAGTTCATCATGCATAATTTATTCCAGCAATGGAATTTGGGTTTTGCTGTCGGAACATATAGTGATTTGTTAGCATTTCAACCAAATACTGAAATAATAGAGCACAATTTTCCACATAAGCATTGAATATATTCTCTAGTGGTATTAACCAAGAGTGCCTGTAGCTGAAAGTTTTGAGCAGCAATTTAGTCCGTATAAATTATTCAATTTCTTTGGATGTGGTATGGTTGGAGGGATAAGAATCATACTGTTATTATTTGGAGCAGCAGGTCATGGGGTGAATTGCATGCAAACTGCCAGAGAATTCTGGGAATTATAATCCCATCACACCTAGCAGGTGGCTGGTTGAGCAAGATGGGCAAATAGTTATAGAAAACTTCAATTGAATTTAAGTGGCTAGGAGTGAACAAAGGAACAATATTTGTCAATCTCTTACTCCCCAAACCCTCTCATTCAGAGTCAATTTTAGAGCGACAAAGATGATTAGGGGACTGGACATATAAAGAATGGTTGTTGGAATTGGGTATGTCCAGTTTAATGAAAAGAAGGACTGCAGTGACATGATAGCAGTGTTCCAATATAGTATCTCAGAGGCTGCCACAAAGAAGAGGGAGTCAAGCTATTCTCCAAAGAACTTGAAGGCAGGACAAGAAGCAAAGGATGGAAACTCATCAAGGAGAGAAACAACTTAGAACTAAGAAAAAATTTCCTGACAGCTAGAACAATTCATCAGTGGAACAGCTTCCCTCTAGAAGTTGTAAATGCTCCAACACTGGAAGTTTTTAAGAAGAGATTGGACAACCATTTGTCAGAAATGGTATACAGTTTCCTGCCTAAACAGGGGGTTAGTCTAGAAGACCTCCAAGGTCCCTTCCATCTCTGTTATTCTATTCTATAGGCCAACAAGCAATCACATTTCTTCCTAGGGAGTTAAAGATGTTCTTCGGTCTCTGAGAAAAGAATTACAGAAAGAGTGAAGTTTCAAGGTTCACTGGGCCTACATCAGATGCAAATTTCTCTCAGCTGTAGGTTGCTACCTGCTTCAATCAATTATGTGAAAGTGAAGTCTTAGGAGTCAGCAGAAAACATGGCAAGCTGGTTTGAGTTGCTTTATTACTACACCCATGCAAATTACTCTCTCTAATCACTTAAATGCCCTTTGCAGTAAAAGTCTGGTTTTGTGAATGGGCTCTCAACCTTAGAAAGCCCAAATATTAATTTTATTATTGTACTAACCATTTCAAATATATACAGTAGCACTCTTCTATTTCTGTATGTTCCAAAAATGCATTGAATTTGCATTTGGTCACAGACAAACTGAACCTGTGATGCTATGTGGTGAAACCCTGGGAAACTGGGCAAAGGGAGGCTGCTGTGGGCATTGTCAGATAAGAGACAACATAGCCCACAACTCAGGGGTGGGATTCTACCAGTTCAGACCGGTTCAGGTGAACTGCTTGTTACACTGGTTGAATCATACCACTGCCACAATTGGGTAGGAGATAGGGGAGAACTGTACTTTCAGACTTTTAAATTTTTCTCTAGCAAGAGGGCAGAGAAGAGCAACAAAGATGATTGGAGGATTGGAGGCTAAAACATAAGAATGGTTGTAGGGATTGGGTATGTCTAACATAATGAAGAGAAGGACTAGAAAGTGACATGATAGCAATCTTCCAATTTAGTGAGACCTCCCCTCCCCCAAAGAAAAAAGGGTCAAGCTATTCTCCAAAGCACCTGAAGGCAGAACAAGAAGCAATGGGTAGAAACTAATCAAGGACAGAAGCAACTTAGAACTAAGGAGAAATTTCCTGACAGAACAATTAATCTGTGGAATGATTTGCCTTCAGAAGTTGTGGGTGCTCCAACATTGGAGATTTTGAAGAAGAGACTGGACAGACTCTTGTCTGAAATGGTATAGGGTTTTCTGCTTGAGCAGGGGGTGGACTAGACCTCCAAGGTCCCTTCCAATTCTGTCATTCTGTTAGAATTAGCTTATCCGGTTGCCGTTCCTAATCTTGCAAATCTGAAATTCTCCCAACCTCCTTCATTTGTCCTTTACATCCTCTGAGAAACTGTGGCAGGCAGGATCCCTTCTGGCTTCTTGTCCTACTCATTCTCCTGTTGTGGGCTATATTCTTTCTTATCTGATTGTTTCCATGGCAGCATCTCTGTCCCCAGGCTACCAAGGTCTTTCCCACAGACCATTAAAGAATCTGTGTGAAAGCATGTATAGGTATATAATTCAGATGTAAAAATGAGAATCAGATTTATTAAAATCTGTGCACAGATTGCAGCAATCCATGAATGAGATATTAGGGTTGATATTCACAAAGGTGTGGGGAGGGGAATACCAGAAACAAATTCTCAACAGCTCTGTGGAGGTCTTAAGTTCCTTCCCTGTCAATGGACCACCATCTTTTCTGTCTGTACAAATGGTGCAAATTAGTCTACTGTGTGTGACCTTACACACATCGCTATCAAAGTGTGGTTGAATGCCATCTGGTGTGCTTTTAGAAACATGCTTTTTCTCTCGACCAAAAATGTCTTTGACAATTGAATTCAGCAATATGAAGTAGACCACAGCTTGTATATATCAGGAGAATCTGGAAAGAAGTCAAGACTCTTTGCTTCCTTGCCAAGCAAATTAATTATCATGGGATGATAGATGATAGATAGATAGATAGATAGATAGATAGATAGATAGATAGATACTATAGATAGATATAAATAGAAGATGGATGGATAGAGAGAGATAGAGATAATAGATAGATAGATAGATAGATAGAGATAGATAGATAGAAATAGATAGAAAGATGATAGATAGATGATAGAGATGGATGATAGAGAGAGATGATAGATAGATAGATGATAGAGATAAATAGATGAAAGATGGATGATAGATAGATAGATAGATAGATAGATAGATAGATAGATAGATAAATAGATAGATAGATAGCATGACTTTGTGGGCGTGACAGGGGAAGGATACTGTAAAATGTCCAGTTCCCCTCCCCCACTTCTGGGGGTTGGTTACTGCAAAATCCCATTCTCTCCCCACCCCACTAACCTGCTTTCCAGCTCCATTCTCCTGTGCAGAGCAACCAAGGAAGAGCCAGCTGATCAGCTGGGACTTGGGAAGCAGAGAATAGATGGGGTTGGCGGGGCCAGTTAGAGGTGGCATTTGCGAGTTCTCCAAACTACTCAAAATTTCCGCTACTGGTTCTCCACAACAGGTCAGAACCGGCTGAATACCACCTCTGATGTGAACATATCTCCAAGCTAAGTGCTGGCTGGTCCTTACTTCAACAGTGCTGTCCTCTGCTTTTAAGATCAAGGTAATGAAAATCAGCACGCACAAGTTTACATTTCAAATGCATTTTGCTGGCGTGATCTCCTAACCTCTTTTGAAGAGACAAGAAAGTCTACACTATAAAGCAATGTGTTCTTACAGCACCAAAGCATTACTGATTCAATTAAACTTTTTAAGTGCCTATTAATAATCCAAGCTACAATTGAAATTCAGACACATGTTTGAATGGCACCCGTCTGCAGTGTTTTAGTAGGAGGGAGGCTGGAAAACATATTTGCAGAAGGCAGTATCAACACTGCAGACTGAAAGGCTGGAATGAAAGCTGATGTATAGCATTCAGGATCCAATTTTAAAGGTGTGATTTGAATACAGTAGGATCTGAACAGAGAGAAAAGACAAAGCGGGGAGAGATGGAGGAAGGAAGGAAATAAAGATGAATGGGAGGGAGAGAGGAAGGAAGGAAATAAAAACAGAGGGAGGGAGAGAGGGAGGAAACTGGAAGGAAGGAAGGAAGGAAGGAAGGAAGGAAGGAAGGAAGGAAGGAAGGAAGGAAAGATGGAGGGAGGGAGGAGGGAGGAGGGAGGAAGAGAATGGAGGAGGAAGGAAGGAAGGAAATGGGAGGGGAGGAGGAAAAAGAAGGAAGGAAGGAGCCGGAAAGGAAGGAAAAAGGAAAGGAAAGGAAAGGAAAGGAAAGGAAAGGAAAGGAAAAATTTATATCCATTCATCTGGAAATAGAATGCTTTATGGCTTTCCTTGTCATCCCCATAATGGAATGGAAGCCTTTGCTGTAATTATCTGAAAATGAGTTTTCAGCCCCAAATAATCACATAAAAACAAATTAATAGACTACTTCAAATCCTCTTATACTTGGGAATTTTTTTTTGATGGAGAATGGAGAGGAATAGAAATTAAATAGAAACTAAAATAGTTGACATTATTGTTATTATTATTATTATACACAAAAATGGCAGTATACACAGCATACTATAACTATGCTGGGTTTCGTATCACAAATCACTAGTCGAACACTTCCCAGGTGTTTAGGACTGCGTGATGTATTGGTGGATTATGTGAGCAGATCCCAGTAAGGTGGCTGTTAAGTTTGCATGAAGAGACAGACGCGGAGTGCTACAAGCTCTTAGTTTATTAGTGACTACAGCTCAGAACGGACCCAATTTGGCTGGGCTGCGGCTGCTACTTATAGCCAGCAGCCGCAGTTGCCAGCCAATCAGAGTGCAGGGTTTTCCCACACTTTTTAAACCAATCATTTCCAACAATTTACAAGAACAGTTCAAACTAAACCAATGACTTCAAACCTACATACATAACACCCCTCCCCACTAGGTTTAGTCCATACTCAAACCCCAACCTATCTAATGTATTCTTTTAAATAGGTGGGGCTCTTACGGTAATGCTTGAGACCTACGTGGTTCAGATGTTTTAAGGTTCTCACCTTGTGAGAGAGGAAATGTGTCTGCTGACATTTCACTTGGACTTGTAGTAATGGTAGAACCTGTTTGGTTACTACAACCTGGTCTCTCCTCCCAATCCATCTCCAACCCAATGTCAGCACCTAAATCAGGTAGTGATGTGCAATCTTCCATTTGTGAAAATGGTTGTTGGTATTGTGACAGGTTTTGGGATGGTTCGTGTTAGCTCGTTACACATGGGGTTGATTCTTACTTGCTGATTACTCTCATAATCCTCCCCTTCCCCTAGAAGAGGCAGTAGGTATGGGAACCAGAGAGGAGCAAAAGCGATGCTCCTGAGGCAATCTGGATCTTAACTGATCAATGTGCCTGCTCCAGAGGACACCATCCTCCGCTTGTACCCTGTAAGACCTGGGGCCTGTGATTTGGGTTATCTCAGCAGGAATCCATAATGGTTCACCCATGAGGTTCTTAGCATAAACAGAATCACCCACAGTGAAAGTGCTAATTTAGTGGAATCTAGAGGTGCTGGGTGCATAAGTGGGATGGAGGCGGTCAGGGGAGACCTGAGTTTCCTACCCACCAACAATTCAGCTGGGGTTAAATTAGTTGAGGGGTTGGGAGTGATATGCTGAACACTGAGAAGTTTTTCAACTCTCTCAGTGATATCCCCTGACCCAATTGCTGAAGTTTTTCCTTGGTAAATCGTACCATACTTCAGCCCGGCGTTGGATGCCCAGGGGCTGTCAGGGCATGTCTGATACCCTGTTGTGCTAGACATGATTCAAAAAGGTTGGATGTAAATTGAGGGCCATTGTCAGAAACAAGCACATCAGGTGACCCGTGAGTTACAAAAGCTTTTAAAGCTGTTTGATGACAGCTTCAGTTGTGGTGGATGCCATAGGGATAACCTTCAGCCATTTGGAATATGCATCAACTATAATAAGGAAAGTGTGCCTCTGGTAGGGCCAGCAAAATCAATGTGAATCCTGGACCATGGGAGACATTCCCATTCCTGTGTGGGGGAGAGGTGGGGCAGGCCTGACTACCTGACAGTTGGGACAAGATGCAACCCAGTTTTCAACCATTTTGTCAATACCTGGCCACCATACATAACTCCTGGCCAATCCCTTCATTCTGACAATACCTGGATGACCCTCATGTAACATTTCCAAAACCTCTTTTTGTAGTTTTGCAGGAATAACCACCCTGTTACCCCACAAAATACATCCTCTTAATACAGATAATTCAGTTTGCCTGGATTTAAAAGGTTGGGCAGTTGAGGTAGATCTTGAAGTGGCCAACCTTTCTTCATCCAGCCTATGACAGGAGCCAATAAAGTGTCTTTGGCACTCTCTCTGGCAATTTGAGCAGCATGTACTGGAAGTTTGGCAACAGTTTCTAGAAAAAAGGTGTGAGTCTCAGGAACAGGGTCCTCAATGTGTGAAGGAAGTGGGCAGTGACTCAAAGCATCTGCATGCCCAATGTCTTTTCCAGGCCTGTGGATCAGTTTGTATGAATAAGCAGCAAGAAATTCAGTCCATCTCAGCATTCTTGGTGACAGGATCGTGGGTGTTGGTTTGTCCCCTGCCACAATGCCTAACAGAGGTTTGTGATCTGTGACAATAGTAAATGTTCTCCCATATAAATACTCATGGAATTTCTTGACAGCTGCAACAATTGCCAAGGTTTCCTTGTCCAGTTGGCTGTAATTTCTCTCTGCTTTAGTCAAAGTGCAGAGTAAAATGCAATAGGGCTTCCCTCCCGCTGGGAAGCATGTGGCTCAACCCCCCACTCCAAAAGGGGAGGCATCACAAGTCAGAACAACAGGAAAGTTTTCAGAGAACTGTATCAGCACAGCATCAGACGTGATTAGTCTCTTGATATTGTTAAATGCAGCTTGTTCCTTCCTCCCCAGACCCAAGCAGATTTTTTGTCCAGCAACCTATGTAGGGGTTCTGCAATGGTTGCCTTCTGAGGTAGAAACATATGATAGAAGTTAATGAGTCCCAAGAATGCTTGAAAATCTGTTTTGCATTTTGGCCTGGGGGCTTCTTTGATTGTCTGAACCTTTGCCTCTGTGGGTGGATGCCATGTTTATCAATCATGTAACCCAAGAATTCCACTTTATCTGTTAAGTGTGCATTTTTCTTCTTTGACTTTTAACCCCGCTTTTTTGAATCTGGTTAAGACTTCTCTGAGTCTCTCGTGTAATTGAGTGTCATTTTCAGCAGAAATTAAAACATCATCAAAATAGGGCACCACCCCTGGCAACCCTTGTAACATTCTTTCCATAAGGCTTTGGAAGATGCCTGGTGCCACACTTACTCCAAATTGGAATCTTTTGCATTTGAAGGCACCTCTATGGGTCACAATGGTTTGGGCTTCAGCAGTGGTGTCATCAACTGTTAATTGTTGATATGCCTGTGCCAGGTCCAACTTGGCAAAAACTGTGCCCCCTCCAAGAGAGTGTAATAAATGATGTACTACTGGAACTGGATATGTGCTCTGTTGTAGCGCATGGTTCAATGTCCCCTTGTAGTCTCCGCAGATTCTCACAGACCCATCAGCCTTGACTGGTGTGACTATGGGTGTCTCCCACCTGGAGTGATCAGTGGGCTCTAAAACCCCTTGGGCTATTAGTTTATCTAATTGTGCATCAATTTTTTTCCTTTAAGGCAAATGGGACCCTTCTGGGTTTTAAATGGATTGGTTGTACCTTGGGATCTAGGTTAAATGTGATGGGGGTCCCCAAGTACTTGCCTAATCCGTCACTGAAGACCTCTGGAAACTCAGACTTCAAGGCCTCTTCCCACTCAGTGTTGCTCACATGATTGATGCCAGTCACCTCGATGCCCAACGGTTGAACCACTCAAGGCCCAGCAGACTTGGGCGGTCCTTGTCCACGATGGTCAGTGGTAGGCATTTGGTGTGGCCCTTGAATTTCACGCTGAATTCTCTTGTTCCAACTACTGGAATCTTGTTCCCTTGGTAGTCTTTAAGAGTCAATGCTTGCTTCTTGAAGTGCTTCTTCTGGATGTTGGGAAGAAGTCTGTGAATAGTGTCCCATGACACCATAGATAGGTATGAGCCTGAGTCCACTTCCATTTGGCAAGGCCTTCCTTCAATAAGTACCTTGACATGCACTTTTCTGCTTCTTAAAGGTGATGAATGACCAATAGCTACTGTTTGATGAGTTTCATTCTTCCCATTTGCTTCTGTGCTGCGCCCCATTTTCTCACTGAGATTGTTGGGCCTGAATTCTTTGTCTTTGCTTGTAGCAAACTTTCTTCTGTTGGGTGGAGTTCTGGATGATTTGAAGACTCTTGCTAGGTGTCCTCTTTTTTCACAATGGAGGCAAATGGTGTCTAAAAACTTGCATTCAGTGTGGGGGTGGCTTCCCCCACAACCTCTGCAGTAGAAATCTTGCCTCTTTCTTCCCAGGTCTTTCTTTTTCCGCTCCATTCTGAGTCTGTAAATTCCTTCCTCCACCTCACCACAGTCTGATTCAGAATCTATTTGCTCACAATGAGTTGTTGTGGATTTTTCCACATCAGGATGGCTTGTGGCCTTGTTGATTTTCTTCATGGCTGCTGCTGAGGACTTGGTAGCCTCTTCTATTGCTTCCTTCAGCGTGATCTTAGGTTTCAGTAATAACTTGCTCTGTAGCCCCTTGTCTTTAAAGCCCAGAACAAATCGATTGCGCATGGCCTCTTCTAAATTGTTAAATTCGCATGCACCCCCAATGTCTCTTAAACTTGCCACAAAGTCGTTTACGTTTTTGCTTTCCCCTTGATCATGACGGTAAAACTTGTGTCTCCTAATGAGGCATGATACTTGTGGCGCGTAATGGGCTCTTAACAGTTTTTCTAAGTCAGGCCAGTCCATTACCTTCACGTCTGCAGCTCCCGCCAATGCCTTCGCCATCTTGAAAACTGCCGGACTGCAGTGCATGAGAAAGATCGCCCTCTTCCGCTTCTCGGAAATGTTGGCAAGATTGTTTCCCTCCAGATACATTTGGAAACGATCTGCATACGACTCCCAGACTTCTGCCGTCAGATCAAACGGGGCTGGGGGTGTGTGTTCAGTGCAGCCATCTCACTCTCCTTCTGTTCCACCTTGCCGTCTTCTTCAGGGGAATCCCACCTTCGTCGCCAGTGTTAAGTTTGCATGAAGAGACAGACGCGGAATGCTACAAGCTCTTAGTTTATTAGTGACTACAGCTCAGAACAGACCCAATTTGGCTGGGCTGCAGCTGCTACTTATAGCCAGCAGCCGCAGTTGCCAGCCATTCAGAGTGCAGGGTTTTCCCGCACTTTTTAAACCAATCATTTCCAACATTTTACAAGAACAGTTCAAACTAAACCAATGACTTCAAACCTACATATATAACAGTGGCCTTCTGCAGCTGACCAATGGTGATCTTGTCAGTGCCAATTGTTTTTAAGTGCTTGCCTAGGTCTTTAGGCACAGCACCCAGTGTGCCGAGTACCACTGGAACCACCTGCACTGGTTTATGCCAGAGTCTCTGCAGTTCGATTCTCAAGTCATGATATCTGGTGATTTTTTCAAGTTGTTTCTCATCAATTCTGCTGTCACCAGGTATGGCAATGTCGATGATCCACACTTTTGTCTTCTCCACAATTGTGATATCCGGGGTATTGTGTTCCAAAACTTTGTCAGTCTGTATTCGGAAGTCCCACAGTAGTTTTGCATGCTCATTTTCGACCACTTTTTCAGGCTTATGATCCCACCAGTTCTTTGCTGTAGGCAGATGGTAGTTGTGACACAAGTTCCAGTGGACCATCTAAGCGACTGTGTTGTGACGTTGTTTGTAGTCAGTCTGAGCGATTGTCTTTCAACAGCTCAGTAAGTGATCGATGGTTCATTCACTTCTTTGCAGAGTCTGCATTTGGGGTCATCAGCAGATTTTTCTATTATGGCTTTATTATTATTATTATTATTATTATTATTATTATTATTATTATTTGCACAGTCAGCCAGCTCACCCCTGGGCATACCTCACCTGTAGTGCCAATCTGCTGCTATGGAGATAGGAAGTCTTGTCAAGCTTCTCAGAGGATTTTGCAAAACAACAACAACAGCAACAACAAAACTCCTAATTTTTTTTTTTTTGCAGTCATTCTCTATGCTGGTTACCTGAAAGGAGCGTTTTGCATGCCATCAAACAAATGCACAAACTGTGGACAAAACACAGGCTTGAGCACATGTGTGTTGCAGTGAAAACAAACATTATTTGTTCTCTTTTTATGAAGAGCTGAAGATTTGCAAATAATCTGGGAATTCACAGAGAAGAGTTGTTGATTCACAGAGCAGCCGAATCTTCCAGAGATGGGCAGAGGAAGCAACTTTGGCAGTTAGCACATTTTAAGCACAGAGCAAGTACTGATTCTGCGCCATTCCATATAGGTGAGTTTGTGGATTTAAAAACGTAAAAAACGCTTTTAAAATTAAAATTTAAATATGCCCCAGTTCTTGAGGGGTATTTTGGAAGAACAAAGAGATTTAGTTAGCTTGTGGGACTATGTTCATTTTTTTAAAACAATGAATGAATGAATGAATGAATGAATGAATGAATGAATGAATTTTTTATTGGCCAAGTGTGATTAGACACACAAGGAATTTGTCTTTGGTACATATGCTTTCAGTGTACATAAAGAGAAAAGATACATTCATCAAGAATCATAATGTACAACACTTAATGATAGTCATAGGGTACAAATAAGCAATCAAATCATACTAGGAAACAGTCAATATAAATTGTAAGGATACATGCAACGAAGTTATAGTTATACAGTCACAAGTGGGAGGAGATGGGTAATAGGAACGATGAGACGATTAATAGTAATAGTAATGTAGAGTAAATAAATAGTAAATAATTTGAAAGTGTTGAGGGAATTATTTGTTTAGCAGAGTGATGGCATTTGGAAAAAAACTGCCCTTGTGTCTAGTTGTTCTGCTGTGCAGTGCTCTATAGCGTCTGTAAATATTTTGACAGCCCTCACTACACTAAATGTAATAGAAATGTAAAAAATGAAGATAAGTGGCCTCTCTGATGGTGATAGGGATGTCACCTTGCCATTGGCCTTTGTCTTTGTCCAACATAAGTGTAGAAAGAGTTTTCCGAATGCAGAAAGTTGGGAAGTGATCAGTCATCTATCCAATGTTGAAATAAATCCAGTACAGTTGGATTTCATTCCCGAGCATTCAGTCAGGACTCTTGGATGAGAAGCAAAAGTCTTCAAGGAAAAAAAACACACCCCAAAAAGTCCAGTTGCTTTTTGTAAAAAAGCATCTTTGGGACAACCAAGACCTGGATGACTGAGAATCCACCATAGACAATCAGATTTCAAATGCAGACTAATCTATTCCATCCATATTTGGAGAATAGTCAAGCTTTCAGCTAGCAGGATATTTGTATAATGGAACATTATGAGATTTTTGGAAACAGGTTCATTTTTGGCCCAATTGTTTGATTTATAGAATGCTTCACTTCTGCATTCCGTCAGAGATCAGTAGGGCAGAAGAACAGCTGAAGCCTGTTCCCAGTGTGTGCATGCACAGAGCTGCCAGGAGAAGGGAACAGTTAAGGAACAAGGGTCGACTCGGGAGTAAAGGCACAGGTGGATAGTGAATGGCCCCTCCCATAGAGAATAAAGAGGAGCGAAAGGGGAGTGGGGTTTGCAGGAGACAATTAGTTCAATTCATTAGGGTGAAGATCTATTCCTGACTTCTTGCCAAATATTGTCTGCTACAGCGTGGCGTTTGGAAGACATCAGCCTGGCAGCTCTCCAAGCCTGATAACGGTCTGTAGTTGTGAAATCTCATGAAAGGCTGTTTGCCGGGACTTTGCTGGAAAGGAATTCACTTTAAACTAAATAAAAGAGGTTTTATCGGGACAAGGAGTCAGCTTCATGCTTTTGGGAAGCTTAGGTGAGAACAACCTGCTTCCACATGAAAGAAAAGTGAATTGATAACAGCTAAAATATCAGCTGTCATTTAAACTCTTCAGTACTTTGTTGTCTCCAAATGCATTAAAAAGTAGGAGATAATTTCATGAAAAAAACAATTAGAGGGAAATCTGAGCAATTGCCATGCTTATCAGAATGGTAAGTATGGAAAAAAATGTAAGTGTTCTTACATACAAAAGGACAGATTACCATGTACTTAGCTATTTATATGTCAAGAATAGGCAATTCCCCAAATTGTGACTAGCAGCTACTGTTTGTGTAGTTTCTGATTTCCTTCCACACTTACTTTAGGATTCTAAAGGTTGTTTTAGAAGAGTAATCAACTAAAGTTTCTACTGATTAATTGGAGAACTGAACCTTAATTGACCAGGGTCACTTTTAATTAATCGAAACATCAAATTAAGGGCACACGCTTCTTGTTTTTAAAGTTAGCTGGTCCTTAGAGTTTTTTTTAATGAAGAAGAAGTAGAAAACTATTATTAAAGATGCTAATTTTCTTGCATTAGAAGCCGCAGGTTATCATGGTTGTGCCTCTTACTATTATTGTTACTGGCTGGAAATTATTACAGCTTGAAATTCTCCCAAGTTCAGTTCTTCAGTTTGATTTAAACTCTTCATATTCATTATAGATGGGAAGATCAACAAATATCCTTCCCTTTTTTAAAAAAAATCTTCTAAACCTGAGAAATTTTCCAATCCTGTGGATATCTTGCAATGGAAGATATAGTTAGTCAGATTAATCAGTGGAACAACTTGCCTCCAGAGGTTGTGAGTGCTCCAATACTGGAAGTTTTTAAAAAGATGTTGGATAACCATTTGTCTGAAGTGGTGTAGGGTTTCCTGCCTAAGCAGGGGTTGGACTAGAAGACCTCCAAGGTCCCTTCCAACTCTGTTATTCTGTTCTATTCTATTCTATTCTATTCTATTCTACTCTACTCTATTCTGTTCTATTCTTATTCCATATTCTGTTCTATTCTGTTCTGTTCTATTCTATTCTATTCTATTCTATTCTATTCTATTCTATTCTATTCTATTCTATTCTATAGCCAGCCAGATGTTTAGACTTCTCAAGGAAAAAACCAGAATACAGGTAGCTTCTATTTATGGCTGCAATTGAGCTCAAAACTTCTGTAAGATATTGTTAAGTGAGTTTTGCCTTCTTTCCAACCTTTCTTGTCGCAGTTAAGCGAATTGCTGCAGTTGTTAAATGAGTAATACGGTTGTTAAGTGAATCTGGCAAAGGGGGATGACTGTGACTCTGGGACACTTCAACTGTCATAAATATGAGTTACTTGATGAGGTAGGGAAGCAAAGAATTCACCACAAATTCTGCACTAAACAACTTGGAAAAAATCATTGTGCCATGGTGGTGCAGTGGTTAGAATGCAGTGTTGCAGGCTAATTCTGCCCACAGCCAGCAGTTCCATCCTTCTGAGGTTGGTAAAATGAGCACCCAGATTGTTGGGGTTATATGCTGACTCTGTAAACTGTTTAGAGAGGGCTGTAAAGCACCATGAAGTGGTATATAAGTCTAAGGGCTATTGCTATTTTCCTTCCTTCCTGCCTCCCCCCCTCCCTCCCTCCCTCCCTTCTTTCTTCCTAAAGGTTGATTCAGCCTTTCATCCTTCCCAGGTGGGTAAAATGAGGACCCAGATTGTTGGAGGCAAGAGGCTGATTCTGTAAACTGCTTAGAGAGGGCTGTGAAGCTGTATATAAGTCTAAGAGCTATTGCTATCTTCCTTCCTTGCTTCCTTGCTTCCTTCCTTGCTTCCTTGCTTCCTTGCTTCCTCCTAAAGGTTGACTCAACCTTCCATCCTTCCCAGTTGGGTAAAATGAGGACCCAGATTGTTGGCGGCAAGAGGCTGACTCTGTACACTGCTTAGAGAGGGCTGTAAAGCACCGTGAAGCAGTATAAAAGTCTAAGTGGGAGGGAAGGAAGGAAGAAAGGAAGGAAGGAAGGAAGGAGTAGAGGCTGATTCTGTAAACTGCTTAGAGAGGGCTGTGAAGCACTGTGAAGCAGTATATAAGTCTAAGCGCTATTGCTATTAACAACCAACTGCTCATTACAAAGAATTTCATTACTTGAAAATGCAGTTCTTTGTAAATGCAGTTCGTTGTTAAGAGCAATAGCAATAACATTAGTATATCACTCCATAGTGCTTCACAGCACACTCTTTCACCCTCTTCTCTTTACCCTCTTCTCCCATCTCTTTTCTCTTGAAATATGTTTCCAAGAACATATTTCTTTGCTTGTTGGTTTTAATCAGTTTACTTGTCCACTCCACCCACCAACTGCAACTCTGGGCAGCTAACATAGCCTTAAACCAAAAGTGAACTGAACAAGAGAAAGAGAGCAGAAAAGAAAATATCACACAACAGAAGCCAACCCACAGCTACCCAATTCATTCCAGACAGCCTCACCCGACACCCTGGCCCAATGACTAGAGGAATATGGATGTGAATCAATAGGCTGTAACTCCTGTGTGAGCTGGTTGCCAAAACAGCAGTCATAATGTTCCCTGAATTGTGATGTAGCTGGAAATTTGAGAGTAACTTGGCTATCCGTTTTCCTGCCTTGGAAGAACTGGCACATTCAGACTTAAATTCCACATGGTAACAGTTGCATTTGCCTGGTCCAACTCTTGGGTTCTTCTCTGCAGCATTCCATTCTTAAGAGAAGAACCACAGAGTTGGAAGGGGCCTTGGAGGTCTTCTAGTCCAACTCCTTGTTCCAGCAAAAAATCCTGTACTGTTTCAGACAGATGGTTGCCCAATCTCTTCTTAAAAACCTCCAGGGTTCTTTCTGATGTTATTTTAGCTGTATCAATGACCTAAGACATAGAAGGTGTGCTGACCCGTAGTCTCTCAAAATCACCCAACCCCCAAAACATGAATTAAAGTCCGGCAATGCCTTCAACTTAACTGTTTTATTAGTCACAGTTTAAAGTCCCAAACGTAAATAATGAGGCAAAAGGAAAACAAGAACAACCGTCTTGGCGACAGTTCCAAAGCAAACCAAGATAAGTAATCATACGTTTCAAGCAGATAACCGGGGAAAGTCCTTGGAAAAAACGCCAGCAAATATAAACATCCTTCACAGAAAACACTAACTTTGACTCCAGCAATTCTGAATACGCAGCTACCCACTTATATACATAGCTTCCAGCTGTAAGCCCTGAGGAGGATCATGGCCCACTACTCCCGAGTAGACCACGCTTCTCCCTGATCCTTTCCTCCCTGCGTGCCCTGGGATGGATAGGAGATGGGCCTGGATCCTCTTCTGATTGCTCGGCCGGCCTCTGCCCTTCCCCAGCCTCCTCCACCACCTCTGGAGCCACACTCCCACTCCCTGTTGGCTGTTCCTCCTCTTCATCGGAATCAGTCTCCACCAGGGGCATGACAGAAGGTCCTCGACTTGCCATCATTCATTTAGTAACTGTCAAAGTTACAACAGCATTGAACAAAGTGACTTAGGGCTCTTTACTTTACTTTACTTTATTGTCATTGCACCTCGTACAACGAAATCAAACACCATCTTCAGTGCACATCATGACCATGACCAGGAAAATAAACACACACATCCTTCACCCTCCACACATTGTGTTATGTATGTAGGTTTGAATGTTATTGGTTTATTTGAACTGTTCTTGTAAAATGTCAAATGGTATTGGTTTAAATAGTGCGGGAAGAATCCCTGCACTCCCATTGGCTGACAGCTACGGCTGCAGGCTATAAGAAGCAGCCGTAGCCAAGCCAGGACGGGTTCTGTTGAGCTGTAGTCACTAATAAACTTCTTTGCTGGAACTCCTTGCGTCTGACTCTTCATGCAAACTTAACACTGGCTTACGAAGGTGGGATTTCCTGAAGAGAAGACGACGCGAACAAGCAACTGAGCGAGATGGCTGCGCTGAACACCCCCCAGCACCGCTCGATCCGGCGACGGAAGACTGGGAATCGATGGATCGCTTTCACATGTTCCTGGAAGGGAACGATCTCGCCGGCATCCCCGAGAGACGGAAGATGGCGGTCTTTCTCACACACTGCGGTCCGCAGTCTTCAAAATGGCGAAAGGCGTGGCGGAGCAGCAGAGCTGAAGGTAATGGAATGGCCCGATTTAGAAAAACTTTTGAGAGCCCATTATGCCCCACAAGTATCGTGGCCTCATTAAGAGACACGAATTTTACCGCGGGATCAAGGGGATAGCGAGAATGTTAATGACTTCATGGCAAGTTTAAGGGACATTGGGGGCTTGTGACTTTACCAACTTAGAAGAGGCCATGCGTGATCGGTTTGTTTTAGGCCTTAAGGATAAGGTTTTACAAAGCAAACTATTAATGAAACCTAAGATCACGCTTAAAGAGGCCATTGAAGAAGCTGTTTCAGCGAAGCCACCAAGTCCTCAGCAGCTGCCATGAAAAAGATTAACAAGGCCTCAAGTCAGGCCTCAAGCCATTCTGATGGGGATAAATCCACATCTACTCATTGCAACAAATAGACTCTGATTCTGATGGCAGTGAGACAGAAGAGGGGATTTTTAAACTCAGAATGGAAAAGAAAAGAAAAGACTCTGGGAAGAACAGGCAAGGGTTCTATTGCAGAGGCTGTGGGGGCCACCCCGCACTGATTGCAAGTTCTTTGACTCCATTTGCCTACGTTGTGAGAAACAGGGTCACATAGCCAGAGTCTGCAAATCATCCAGAACTCCACCAGCTAGGAAGAAATTCCCTGATAGAGACTTTAAGCCCAACAATTTCATTGAAAAATGGGGCGAAATTTAGAAGCAAATGGCAAGAGTGAAACACACCAAACAATCACTATTGGTCATTCTTCACCTTTAAAAAGCAGAAAAGTTCATGAAGGTGTTTATTGAAGGAAGACCTTGCCAAATGGAAGTGGACTCAGGCTCTTATTTATCTATGGTGTCATGGGACACTATCCACAGACTCTTTCCCAAAATTCAGAAAAAGCATTTCCAGAAGCAAGCACTGACTCTCAAAGACTACCAAGGAACAAGATTCCAGTAGTTGGAGCGAGAGAGATTTCAACGCAGTTTAAAGGCCACACCAAACGCTTGCCCCTGACCATCGTGGACAAGGATCGCCCAAGTTTGCTGGGACTTGAGTGGTTCAAGCCACTTGGCATCGAGGTGACTGGCATCCATCACGTGAGCAGTTCTGACTGGGAAGAGTCCTTGAAGTCTGAGTTTCCAGAGGTCTTCAGCGAAGGACTGGGCAAGTATATGGGGACCCTATTGCTTTCAGCCTAGACCCCAAGGTGCCCCAATTCGTTTAAAGCCCAGGAGGGTCCCATTTGCTTTAAAGGAAAAATTGATGCACAATTAGATAAACTCATTGCTCAAGGGGTTTTAGAGCCTACTGACCACTCCAGATGGGAAACACCCATAGTCACACCAGTCAAGTCTGATGGGTCAGTGAGAATCTGTGGTGACTACAAGGGGACATTAACCATGCTGCTGCAACAGAGCATATCCTGTACCAGTGTGCATCATCTGCTCCATTCCCTTGGCAGGGGTACAGTATTTGCTAAACTGGATTTGGCTCAGGCATATCAACAATTAACAGTTGATGCCACTGCAGAGGCACAAACAATTGTGACCCATAGAGGTGCCTTCAAATGTAAAAGACTACAATTTGGAGCACCTGGCATTTTTCAGAGCCTTATGGAAAGAATGTTGCAAGGACTGCCAGGGGTAGTACCTTATTTTGATGATGTATTAATCTCTGCTGAAAATGACACTCAGCTTCAAGAAAGACTCAGAGAAGTCCTTACCAGATTCAGAAAAGCGGGTTTAAAAGTCAAGGAAGACAAATGTACACTCAAAACAGACAGAGTTGAGTTCCTGGGGTATATGATTGACAAGCATGGCATCCATCCTACTGATGCCAAGGTTAAAGCAATCAATGAAGCCCCTAAACCTCGATGCAAGGCAGATTTGCAGGCCTTCCTTGGCCTTATTAACTTTTACCACATGTTTCTACCTCACAAAGCATCTATTGCTGAGCCCTTACATCGCCTACTTGATAAGAATGCTGTTTGGATCTGGGGAAGGAACAGTCAGCATTTAACAGTATTAAGAGACTAATCACGTCTGATGCTGTGTTGATTCAATTCTCTGAGAATTTACCTGTTGTTCTGACTTGTGATGCATCCCTTTGGAGTGGGGGGTTTGAGTCACAGGCTTCCCAATGGACGGAAGCCCCAATTGCATTTTACTCGCAGCTGTCCAAAGCTGAGAGGAATTATAGCCAATTGGACAAGGAGGCTTTAGCAGTTGTTGCAGCTTTTAAGAAATTTCATGAATATCTGTATGGCAGGTCATTCACCATTGTTACAGATCACAAACCTTTACTAGGCATTGTGGCAGGAGACAAACCACACCTAATATCCTGTCACCAAGAATGCTGAGGTGGACTGAATTTCTTGCAGCCTATTCCTACAAACTGATTCACAGGCCTGGCAAGGACATTGGACATGCTGATGCACTGAGTCGTTGCCCACTACCTTGCCACAAGGAGGACTTTGAACTTGAAACTCACACCTTTTCCTGGAGACCGCTGCTAAGCTTCCAGTCCATGCTGCTGAGATTGCCAAAGAAACTGCCAAAGATGCTGTGTTGGCACCTGTTATGGGCTGGATTAAGAAAGGTTGGCCTCTTCAAGATCTACCTCACCTTGCCCAACCTTTTAAGTCCAGGCAAACTGAATTATCTGTATTAAGAGGATGTATATTGTGGGGTAACAGGGTGGTTATTCCTGCAAACTGCAAAGGGAGGTTTGGAAATGTTACATGAGGGTCATCCTGGGATTGTAAGGATGAAAGGTTTGGCCAGGAGTTATGTATGGTGGCCAGGTATTGACAAAATGGTTGAAAACTGGGTAGCCTCTTGTCCCAATTGCCAGGTAGTCAGACCTGCCCCACCTCACGCCCCCACACAGGAATGGGAATGTCCTAGGGGCCCATGGTCTAGAATCCACATTGATTTTGCAGGCCCTACAAGAGGGCACACTTTTCTAGTGATAGTTGATGCATACCAAAATGGCTAGAGGTAATTCCAATGACATCCACTACTACTGAGGCTGTTATCAAGCAGCTCAGAAAATTGTTTGTAACGCATGGGTTACCAAATGTCCTTGTCTCTGACAATGGCCCTCAATTCACATCTAACATTTTTGAATCCTTTCTAGCTCAACAGGGCATCAGACATGCCCTCACTGCCCCTGGGCACCCTTCGGCCAACAGCCGGGCTGAACGCATGGTACGCTTTACCAAAGAGAAGCTTCAGCAGCTGGGTCCTGGGGACATCACTGAGAAGCTTGAAAAGATTCTTAGTGTTCAACACATCACTCCTAGCCCATAAACTAACTTGTCCCCAGCAGAGTTGTTGATGGGCAGGAAACTTAGGTCTTCCCTTGACCGCCTCCATCCCACTTACGCACCCAACGGAACACTGGATTCCACTTCCAAAGTTCGTTCTTTTAGTGTGGGAGATTCTGTCTATGCTAGGAACCTTCTAGGTGACCCTTTGTGGATTCCTGCTGAAATAACTCACATCACAGGCCCTCGTTCTTACAGGGTACAAACAGAGGATGGCCTTCTCTGGAGCAGGCACATTGACCAACTTAGATCCAGGGTCCCTCAGAACATCGCCCTGTCTCCTCTAGGTCCCTCACCTGATGTTTCTTCTAGGGGAAGGGGAACAGGAGGAAAATCAGCAAACAGGAATCAACCCCATTTGTATGAGCCATTGCGACAGGAACCATCCCGAACCCTGTCACAAAACCAAGATCCATCCTTAGAAGTGGAAGATTGCACATCACTATCTGACTTGGGTACTGACATTGGAATGGAGATGGGTTGGGAGGAGAGACCAGATTCTAACAATTCAACAGGGTCTCCTTTCACAGGAAGTCCCAACAGGGAAATGTCAGCAGACACATTTCCTCTCTCACTGGGTGAGAACGTTAAAGCTTCTGAACCACGAAGGTCTCAGCATTGCGTAAGAGCCCCACCTATTTAAAGGAATACATTAGATAGGTTGGGGTTTGGTATGGACTGAACCTAGTGGGGAGGGGTGTTATGTATGTAGGTTTGAATGTTATTGGTTTATTTGAATTGTTCTTGTAAAATGTCAAATGGTATTGGTTTAAATAGTGGGGAAGAATCCCTGCACTCCCATTGGCTGACAGCTATGGCTGCAGGCTATAAGAAGCAGCCGTAGCCAAGCCAGGACGGGTTCTGTTGAGCTGTATTCACTAATAAACTTCTTTGCTGGAACTCCTCGCGTCTGACTCTTCATGCAAACTTAACACATTGAATCTAAAAACCCCGACAATGCACCAACACTGCACTATACAGCAGAATTCAACAGAGTTCCTGCCCTGGGATAGAAGCTGTTTTTCAGCCTATTTGTCCTTGTTTTTATTATTATCCTGTACCATCTGCCAGATGGTAGTAGTTCAAAAAAAAGGGGGTGCCCAGAATAAGATGGATCTTTGAGGATGTTTTGAACTTCCTTAAGGCAGCGGGAGCTATAAAGCTCTTCCCAAGAGGGGAGAGGGCAACCAAAGATTCTCTGGGCAATGAGGTTAACCCTCTGGAGTGCTGTCCTATCTGCCCCTGTGCAATTGGCAAACCAGACAGAGGTTGCAGTAAATTAAAATGCTCTCTATGGTGCAGCAGTAGAAGGTCACCAACATATAGCAGTTGCAGCATCCCCATAATTATGTGGGGTGCTTAGCAACTGGCTCATAATTATGTCTGTTGCAGTGTCCCAGGGTCACATGATCCCCTTTTGTGGCCTCAGAAGCAAAGTCAATGGGGAAGCCAGATTCACTTAACAACTGCAGTGATTCACTTGTTGAACTGTGCCAAGAAATGTTGCAGAAATGGGTCAAAATTCACTGAACAACTGTCTCACTTAGGAATGGAAATTTTGGGCTGAATTATGGTCATAAGTCAAGGACCACCTATATTCAGGGGTGGGCTTCACCCGGTTTTCACCATTTCGAGTGAACCGGATGTTAATATTCCATCTGGTTTGGTGAACCGGAAGTTCCAATGACCGGCTGGCCCTGCCCCACCCCACCTCTTCCAGGAGTCCCCACATGGCCTGTTTTGGATCCCAGGTAAGTGCAGGGATGGGTGGAGACCAGGGAGGTGGAAAACAGGCCTCCCAGAGGTTCATGGAGGGCGAAAACAGGCCTATTTCTGGCCTCCAGAGAGCCTCTGGAGTCTGGGGAAGTGGAAAACGGGAAACAGGCCTCCCAGAGGCCCATGAAGGGTGAAAACAGGCCTATTTCCAGCCTTCAGAGAGCCTCCAGAGTCCAGGAAGATTGAAAATCGGCCTCCTAGAGGCCAATGAAGGATGAAAACAGGCCTATTTCTATCCTCCAAAGAGCCTCTGGAGCCTGGGGAGCCCATTTTTGCTCCCAGGATAGTACAGGAGGCCAACTAGGCCACACCACCATGACCACGCCCAGCCAGAAACTGGGCAGAGAAGTGGTTGTTAAATTATTTGAAGCCTACCACTGCCTATATTGATATTAAGTCTAAATGATGTCCACTTTCCACGAACATTTTCCTGCTTCTGAAATGGTTCTTTTATTTCTCACCCCTTGGTAAAGAGATCAACAACTATTTCTAAGTGGGTCAGTGTCAGATGTGCCAGAGTTCCCACCACTGGTCCACTCGGGAGACAATAAATGTGGGATTGCTGCTGGAATGAATGAAATTTCCCATCTTCAACCTCCCAAAGCTTATTTCAAGCTGGATCATGGAGAAAATGTTACTTCATAATGCAGGCAAACACCCCAGCAAAAAAGTGCAACAGATTCTCTGCGGCTAACATATAGATCATTTTCAGAAGAGAAGCACATTCCAATTCAAGATCTACCAAGGAATTATATCACGGCCATAAAAAGTCAGAGGGATTCATTGACATCAAACTACACAACAGTTTCTACAATAAAACATTGAACTAAGGAACTAGAATAAGATGGGGACAGTTTTTTCCTTCCTTACTTTGAGATTGTGCAGTAAAGGTCTAAAGAGAGAGAGCTAGAACAAAACCAACAGAGAGAGATAGGCTATTCCCCTCAACACATCTCTTTTGATATCGAAAACTTAACCACACAAAACTTACTTAATATCTTCAATTCAAATTTGGAGCAATTGAATAGATGATGATAGATAGAGATAGATAGATAGATAGATAGATAGATAGATAGATAGATAGATAGATAGACAGACAGATAGATTATGGAACTGAATGATAAGATGATAGATAGATAGATAGATAGATAGATAGATAGATAGATAGATAGATAGATAGATACAGTTGATAGATAGATAGATAAATTTCACTCCTTTCAAAAGTAATAGTGCTAAATGATTGATGTTGCAGTAAGAAGCTGTATAAATTACACCATCAGTGTCTTTTGAGGGATCTGTCTGTCTGTCTGTCTGTCTGTCTACAGTATCTATCTATCTATCTATCTATCTATCTATCTATCTATCTATCTATCTATCATCTGTCTATCTATCATCTATATCCATCTATGTCTATCATCTAGCTATCTATCATCTATCTGTCTATCTATTATCTATCTATCATGCAAAAGGGTAATTGCAGACAATCGAAAACCTTTATTTACATATTTGAATTCATAAATATATTGTTTAAGTATGGCTGCTTGAAGAACATCAATGTCCCACTACTATTAATGAGTTAGGAAAAATATCAATGCAAGAAATGGCGCATATAGATTTAAATGAAGGAATGTAAAGTCCCTGTATTGCTAGTTTTGTTTTCTATTAGCATGAAATGAGAGAGCTTTGCCACATATTTTTTCTCTCTCCTGTGACTGAACTTTGGAAGGTCTAAAATAGAAGTTGAATACAGAAGTCAGGGAAATCTGATCTGACCAAGGAACAGAACATAGACAATTCAGTACCTTAAAAGGGGGGAAAACACATACACACACACAATAAAGAGATAGCTGGAATCATGCTTTTGCTAAGCAAGAGTGATCTGAAGGCTTTTTCCCCTTATTATTTCCAAATTGCTGTTGAACTGACAGTCTCACAATTCTTTATAAGGAACAAAGAATATGTAACCATCAAGTGGGGGCCTTTGTCATCCTACAACTATGTGCTCTAATATGGAGATGTAATCTTGAGCAGGAAGATCTTGAGCAGGAAGAATTAACTGTTGCAATTACGCAAAAAGAAAGCTTCACTGTTTGTTTTTTTACAAAATAATGCACTTTTACAATACCACAGAGAAGGGTGTGGCCTGCAACGCTGGCATTAGGCTGTTCCGTGTAGGATTAGCAACCTAGACTTTCTCTGTAGGAATCAATATAAAGGCAAAAACCATCTGTTTTTTGTGGGGGCAGTGAATATTAAGACTTTTTAATTCTCCTACTCTGCAGTGGAAAGTTAATAAGAGTTGTGTGTGGCTAATTCCAACAATTGGGCCTCATAGACAGAGGTGGTATTCAGTTGGTTCAGACCAGTTCTGAAGAACCAGTAGCAGAAATTTTGAGTTGTTTGGAGAACTGGCAAATCCCACCTCTGACTGGCCCTGCCCTCATCTATTCTCTGCCTCCCGAGTCCCAGCTGGGTCTTCTTTGGTTGCCCTGCACAGGAGAACGGAGCTGGAAAGCAGGTTAGTGGGGTGGGGAGGGAATGGGGATTTTGTAGTAATCATCCCCCAGGAGTGGGGAGGGACTGGAGATTTTACAGTATCCTTCCCCTGCCACACCCACCAAACCACACCTACCAAGCCATGCCATGCCCAACAAGCCACACCCACAGAACCAGTAGTAAACATTTTTTAATCCCACCACTGCTCATATGGGGAGGGGGAATAATCACATTTTCCATGTGGTTTTGCTACTGGTATGGCCTGCATAGAACTCCCACTAACTTTAAACACAACTAGTTATACTCTGAGAAGGAATAAACAAATGTGTTTTTAACCTCTGGTTTTAAAGCTGAGCAGACTCTGAATTCTTCCTGGTCAGCAGAATATGGCCCTCTTCCTCCATTCTTGATTACGTTGGTCTTAAACTGTATGTCCTTATTGCTGATGCGTCCCCTGCATCAGCAATAAGAGGAAGCTGCAGTCAGTCTCTTCTTGAAAGCCTCCAGGGATGAAGCTCCCACAACTTCCAAAGGCAACTTCTGTTCCATTTGGTTGATTGTTCTCCTTGTCAGGAAATTCCTCCTTATTTCCAGGTTGAATCTCTCCTTATTCAGTTTCCATCCATTATTCCTTGTCTGGCCTTCAGGTGCCTTGGAGAATAGCTTGACCCACTCCTCTCTGTGGCAGCCCTCAATTATTGGAAGACTGCTCTCATGTCTCCCCTGGTCCTTCTCTTCCTAGACTAGCCAGGCCCAGTTCCTGCAACTGTTCTTCATCTGTTTTAGACTTTAGTCCCCTAATCATATTGTTTGCTCTTTTCTGCACTCTTTCTAGACATGTTTTTTTTATAGTGTGATTGATTTATAGTTTTTTTATAATGTGATTGATTTTTCCAACCTTGATGATGAACTTGGAAGATGAGGGTTAAGAAGATTTCCACTGGAACCATTACAGTGACTTAAGACAGCTTCAGTTTTGGAATCACCATAGGTACAGAACAGAGAGGAAAAAAAGGATATTGTCAAGATTCAGTAGAGGTATGGGCATGATCAACAGAGAAATGTGAATAACAGAATAACAGAGTTGGAAGGGACCTTGGAGGTCTTCTAGTCTAACTCCCTGCTCAAGCAGGGGATCCATGACATTCTGGAGAAATGACTGCCCAGTCTCTTCTGTGGGAAAGGAGAAAGGAGTTTATTGTTTTTACAGAAATTGTAGCAGGAAATACTAACCTTTGAAAAGAATAGATTGTGTAATTGTCTAATTTAATCTTATCTAATAAGTTGCTTGAGCTTAAAGCTGCACGTAGAACCAAAAGGGCGAGAGGCGCTTGTTATGTTCAAAACTGATTTTCGCTAGAATTTGCTGGCATGGTGATTGATTTAGAGACCACCCCTAGGAACTAATAATTATTAGAAAGAAATTGTAAATAAGGGGCAGGGGGAAATGTATTCATTTCAGCCACCTTGGATAGATTGTGATGGCCTGAGTACGCAGCTAATGAGGAAAAGCTGGGAGGTAAACCTGTGATGGTGATAGGGAATATAAAGAAAGCAATGGCTTAAGGTATGTCCACTGTACCTGCATGTGCATGATGCACCCTCTTTGCAAAGTAGTAAATAAAATTACCATTGCTTTTTTTTAATAAGTTTTGGCTGGCAATCATTTCAACGAATCCCACACTTCCTAAAAATCTCCAGTAATGGAGCACCTACAAGTTTGGAGGGAAGTCATTCCTCAGATTAATTGTTCTCACTGTCAGGAAATTTCTCCTTATCTCTAGGTTGGATTTCTAGGCTGGTAGGGAGGGTTGAGTCAAATCCTAAATTGCGAGAGAATTCATTTCCTCACTCCATCCCCCAAGTAAGTTGATTATTGAACCAAGTTAATCAATGTTGTGTAAACATCTTTTCCTGCCAACTTACACATTTTCTCTTCCAATGGGTTATCCAATGGGGATGTGATCCATCAATCAGTTCACTCTCGTAGTACTTCCTGGATTGGCTGCCAGTGACTGGCCGAGGTTAAAGATTGTCAGAGTGTTTTCAGCATGACTGCTATTGTGAGACAACCAAGTGCAAAACACAGCACACAGAGGCTTAAACATTTAACAGTGGTTTATATACAAGACATATACAGAAATATACGTGGTAGGCAAAATACCTGACAAGCAATCAATCTTCTTAACTCTACATGGAGAACTCTGTGATGGATACAGGACACAAGGAGAGAGAACACACCCTCTACATTATCAGCCTTATATAAACCTCTTTACCTCTTAAAGAGGTAAAGACTTCTGTGAACCCATTCTTCATCTTAAAAAGGGCAATACCCATGCTATGCTGATTCATCCTTATGGCATCAGCCTTACATTGCATCAGACTTACAGCAGCTGGCAGCTATTAAATCTTATACCTCAACAAAGATCTTATTGTCCAATTAAAACCAAGTAAAGCATTTGGAGGCAATTTCATCTCCCCAGTATTAATAAGGGAATATAGATAGTCCTTGAATTACAACAATTCATCCAACGTTACAACTACACTTGACTTATGACCACTTTTCACACTCATGATTGTTGTAGCATCCCCATGGACAGGTGATCGAAATTTAGACAGTTGGCAATGGACCAGGGGTGGGATTCTACCAGTTTGCACCTATTTGCTAGAACCGGTTGTTAACATTCTAAGCAGTTTGGAGAACCGGTTGTTAGAAGAAATTACTGGCCTAATCCTGTAAAGAAGGCAGGAAGGAAACATTCTGGTGTTGCTTACAAAAACTGTATCTCCATTAACCCTTATTACATACTTGGCAGCACTAGACTTCCTGTCTCAGGAACTTGAATTACAACAATTCAATTCCTTGGCCTGAGGTGGATGAACCAGCCTTCCCGGACGGGGCTGTGGGTTGAGTCCTTGGAGATGACCCCCCCCCAAGAAGGGATGGCATTATGGCTCTGGACCCACGGTCATGGCTGGTATGCGGATGTTGGACTTTCTCTGGAGTCCTATGGACCTGATTGCCCTATGCTACCTGGGCATTTCATCTGTGATCACTGTCTTCCTGTCTGTTTTTGTCATCTGGGACTCGTTTGACACTATTGGTACTCGGTTCATCTGTACCATTTACCATCTATACCATTTGCCCGGACTTATATTTTGCCTTTCTCTCTGGGACTTGGCTGCCTCCCACTGTAGTGAGAGGGCAATGGGAGGATGTAACCCCCCTGCAGTGAGAGGGCTGGGGGCTGTTCAGGATTTTCACCACAAGTCACTGTGGTGGCAGAACAGTGATTGGTTTATTTGGATTCTAACCATCAGCAGCTGTGAGAGAACTGATTGCTGATTGTTTCCTGACTATTTTTCATGGCCTGTCCCTTTTTATTGTAATTCCATTTCTGCAATATGTCCATCTAATCAATTACCTCTTGTATCGACTTGCCTTGAGATGTTTGTGTTATGCTTGCCTACTCCCTGTTAGAGCTACGGGCCCTCCAGATGGTTCCCCAGTCTGTGAAGTGGCCCTCTATGCTATCAAGAACTTACCTTAATGACGGATTTTGGGATCCCGAGAGGTGGCATGTTGCGACTAATGGGCCAAATTTTAAATTTGGAAGGAAGGGGAAACTTTTGAAATTTTTAATTGATTGTCTTAAGGGGTTAGGGAGGGGGATAGATGGGTCTGTTCTCAGCCTGGTTCACGGCGGAGGGGCGGGGGTTGGGGGCCGGAGGGGCTCCGGGGTCGGAGGTGGGGTCCGCAATTCCCAGGGTGGTGGGGGTTGGCGGGAGACGTCGAGGCATAGGGCCATATTCTGTGTTGGGAGCGCGCACCCGCCAGCTACGTGCGGTTGCTCGCTCCAACCCTATGGCCTCCTCCCTAGGGGGCACGGGAACTGGGACCCCTGGGCTCAGGCTGGTGTATTTTAATGCCAGGTCTGTGGCTAACAAGTCCACCCTCCTCCGGGAGATCATTGAGGAGCAGGCTGCAGATCTGGCTTGTATTACCGAGACCTGGTTGGGCCCAGAGGGTGGTGTCCCTCTGGTGGAATTATGCCCTCCAGGTTTTCAGGTTGTGCACCACGGGCCCAGGGAAGGGGTGGGGGTGGCTGTGGTTATTAGGGAGACCTTGTTTCCAAGGGAGGTCACTATGCCAGAGATAGGTGGGAGTGAGACCCTCCTCCTGAGGTGGGGGCCTAATGGTCAGGTGGGCTTGCTGCTCACATACCTTTCCCCAGCTGTGTGACAGCAGCCCTGCCTGGGCTTCTGGACGTCCTCTCAGGGGTGGCGGTGGAGTTCCCAGTCTTGCAGTTCTGGGGACTTCAACCTGCCTTCCCTGGAGGCGTCGGGATTGGCCCAGGAATTCATGGCGACTATGGAAACCATGGGCCTGACCCAATTAATTCAGGGCCCTACCCATGAGGGGAAATACTCTTGACCTAGTTTTTGTCTCTGAGCAGTGGCGAGTGACAGAGGGCAGGCTATTTCTACAGCTCTGCCCGTTCCATGGTCTGATCACTATCTCCTACAGCTGGTCTTCCAACAGGCCGCCCCCCACTGCTGGGAGGAGGAGCCACTTAGGTGGTTCCGCCCCAGGCCTTATGGACCCGGGCGGTTCCAGGCGGAACTGGGGTTTTCCCCTTCCCTTGCCCACAGCTCTGTCGAGGATCTGGTGGTTGCTTGGCAACAGGCTGCGTCGGATGCCCTCGACAGGGTTGTCCCCATGCGACCCCTCACACGTCGTGGATCCCGGTTGGCTCCTTGGTATCGGAGGAGCTCCGGGAGATGAAACGTCGTCGGAGGGGCTTAGAGAGCAGGTGGAGGTCCACCCGCTCCCAGGCGATCGAGCCCAGCTAAGAGCCCATGTTAGGACTTACCTGGTTGCTATGAGAGTGGCGAGAAGGGCTTATCTCTCCACTCTCATAGTGTCCGAGATAACCGCCCAGCCGCCCTGTTTGGGTTACCGCTCTCTCCTTCGTCCAGGGGAAGGAGCGGACCTGTTGAAGAGCTGAGGAGTTTGGTCAATATCTGTCGGATAAGATCGTTCAATTGGGCGGGTTGTCCTCTGATTTGCAGTGGTCTGAGGATTGGGATGCAAGTAGTCTGGCCAGTGTGATTTGGGATGAGTTCGATCCTGTTTCTGAGGATGAAGTGGACGGGATTATGCGGTGCCTGAGTTCCACCACATGTTTGTTGGACCCGTGCCCTTCCTGGTTAGCTTATGCCGCCAGGAGGTCACCTGCGCTGGCTCCGGGCAGTTGTCAACGCCGCTAAGGGAGGGTGTCTTTCCCACCGCCTTGAAGGAGGCGGTGGTGAGACCCTCCTGAAGAAGCCTGCCCTGGACCCGCCGTGTTAGACAACTTTCGTCCAGTCTCCAACCTTCGCTTTTAGCGAAGGTTGTTGAGAATGTGGTGGCTCGGCAGTTTCCACTTTTCCTGGATGAAGCGGACTACCTGGATGCGTATCAATCGGGCTTCCGTCCTGGTTTCAGCACGGAGACGGCATTGGTCGCACTGATGGATGATCTCTGGAGGACCCGGGACAGGGGTTTTTCCTCCGTCCTGGTCCTATTAGACCTCTCAGCGGCTTTTGATACCATCGACCATGGTATCCTTCTGCTCGGGGGTTGGGTATAGGGGGCACTGTACTCCAGTGGTTCACCTCCTACCTCTTGGGGCGGTCGCAGTCGGTACTGGCGGGGGACAGAGGTCCACCTCGAGGGTGCTCTCTTGTGGGGTCCCTCAGGGGTCGGTCCTCTCCCCTGCTATTTAACATCTATATGAAGCAGCTGGGTGAGATCATCCGTGGTTTGGGTGAGTTTCCATCAATATGCAGATGATACTCAGCTGTATATCTCCACCCGAACCAGATCGGTGATGCCCTCTCCTGATGACCCAGTGCTTGGATGCGGTACGGATCTGGATGAATGGAAACATGCTTCGTCTCAACCTGGCCAAGACTGAGTGGCTGTGCATACCGGCATCGCGGCCCAGTCAGGATTATCCATCTTTAACCATAGGGGGAGTGGTGTTGCCCCCTGTGGATAGGGCGCGGAATCTGGGGTCCTCCTGGATGTACGGCCGATTGGAGGAGCAGGTGGGGGCCGTGCCAGGGGCTTTGCCCAGCTCCGTTTGGTTCGCCAATTCGCCCTTTTCTGGACCGATGCCCTGCGCACAGTTACTCATGCCCTTGTTATCTCCAGACTCGACTACTGCAACGCTCTCTATTTAGGACTACCCTTGCATACTATCCGGATTGCAGCTGGTGCAAAATCGCGCGGTGGTGATGGGAGTTTCCGGTTCTCCCATGTTACCCCCTCCTGCGCTGTCTGCATTGGCTGCCGGTTGTGCTCCGGGTGAGATTCAAGGTGTTAACACTAACATACAAAGTCCTCCATGACATGGGTCCGCAATATTTAAGGGAGCGACTCCTGCCGACATCAAGCACTAACCGCCCTGTGCGATCACATAGGCAAGGACTCCTTGGGGTCCCGTCGGCTGGCCAATGCCGGTTGGCGGTCCCCCGACGACGAGCCTATTCTATTGCCCCTGACCTCTGGAATCAGCTTCCCCCGGGGCTTCGTCTGGCCCCTGACCTCCGCGCCTTCGCCGTGAATTGAAAACCTGGTTATTTAACCAAGCCGGGCTATGACCCTTTGGGGGGTGGTGGTTTTTATTATGGTTTTATCGTGTATTTATGTAATTGTATCTTAATGGGGCTTGTTAGTTTAATTCTTTTTTAATTATTTATTGTTTTCTTGTTTTAGTTGTGAGCCGCCCCGAGTCTTCGGAGATGGGGCGGCATACAAGTCTCATTAATAAATAAATAAATAAATAAACTTCTCTGGAGTTTTTTCCCCTCCTTTGCTGGTACTTTGCTTGTGTGGAGTGACCATTCAAAGTTACAATGGCACTGAAAAAAGTGACTTATGACCATTTTTCACACATATGACTGTTGCAGCATCCCCACAGTCATGAGAGGCCAGGCGAGGAGATGTGTGCCTCGATGTGAGTGATATTGAGTTGCCCAGCCAATAACATGACCACCAAGCCATGTCCACCCAGTCACATGACCACTAAGCCATGCCTACCACCTAAGCCACGCCCAGAGAACCGGTTGTTAAAAAAATTGAATCCCACTCCTGAAATGGATTCGTATTTATGATGGTTGCAGTGTCCAAGGGGGTCACTTGATCCCCTTTTGTGACCTTCTGACAAGCAAAGTCAATGGGGAAGGAGGATTCACTGAACCTTAT
This sequence comes from Naja naja, assembly GCA_009733165.1. Taxonomy (NCBI): domain Eukaryota; kingdom Metazoa; phylum Chordata; class Lepidosauria; order Squamata; family Elapidae; genus Naja; species Naja naja. The sequence continues at coordinate 91,671,739 of CM019151.1, forward strand.
TACTAACTTAACCACTGAAGTGGTTTACTTAACACACAGGTGTCAAACTCACCACGTCATGTTGCTGTCACGTGACATATTGACAAGTTTTTCCCTTTGCGGAGCTGGGATGAGTGGGGCCTGAGCATGATGCATCCGGCCCACAGGCCACCACTTTGACACCCCTTACTTAACAAATGTGGCCAAAAAAAGTTGTAAAATGGAGCAACGTTCACTTAAACAACTGTCTCACTTAACAACAGAAATTTTGGGCTCAATTGTGGTTGTAAGTCAAGGACAAAGATTGTACAAAGATTGGTGGGCCTCAGTTCTGGCCATTCTCACAGGGCAATTTCTATCTGAGTAGAATCCGGCAGCGATACAGCAGAGATATGTAAAACCCACTATTACAGAATAATGAGGAATAACACAACGGTTATACACTAAATAGCCAGGCATTTCTGAGGGCTCCCTAATAATGTTAGGTTAAAACTAGACCCAACCTTAAGGTTGTAAATATTTATGGTGTAATAGCACGGGCATGGGGAATTGGAGTCTCAAAGTGAGAGGAGATTTAACCTCATTCTTTCCAGCTGATATTCCAACAAATATTCTCCATCATACTTAATTGACCTTAGGGGAGAGCAAGATTGCATTGGCACCAGTGAGAATTTTCTTTTTTCCACATAAGATTTAACAGTGTGTTTCCCTGAGCTGGAAGGAAATCAGGTTGGTGTAAATAGAATAGAATAGAATAGAATAGAATAGAATAGAGTAGAGTAGAGTAGAGTAGAGTAGAGTAGAGTAGAGTAGACTAGACTAGAATAGAATAGAATAGAATAGAATAGAATAAATATTGGATGAAGAATAGAATGGAATGGAATGGAATTAGAATAGAATAGAAGGAATAAGAATGGAATGAAATTAGAATAGAATAGAATAGCATAGAATAGAATAGAATAGAATAGAACAGAACAGAATATTTTATTGGCCAAGTGTGATTGGACACACAAGGAATTTGTCTTGGTGTAAATACTCTCAGTATACATAAAAGAAAAGATACATTTGTTAAGAATCAATAATCATAATGTACAACACTTAATGATAGTCATAAGGTACAATCAGCAATCAAATCATACTAGGAATCTACACTGAAATCACACTGCCCCTACTGTCTACCCATAATGTACTTCCAGGATAGGACCAGGTTGTGCTGCTATCCATACAGCTCCTCCTTGGGACTCCGTAAAACAATGATTGGTAGAATTTACTCTGTGAACTTTTCATGTCACCAATCGCTGTATAGAATGTTTGGCAGGGTGGTGTTTATATAAAGTTTTTTATAAAAACTTTGGCCACTCCACCCAATCTTTTTCTTCCTTTATTTACCTATTTATTATTTTGCAAAAGATTCTCTATGAAACAATGTAATCACCACTATAGGCAACAAACTGTCCATCCATCATAATTACAACATAATAAGTCAGCTGGATTTGTGTAGTTCAGATGCTGTCAGGATCAAAGTATCAGGATCGTTTGTAAAGTTGTAGTACTCAAGATTTATTCAAGTCTACACACAAGCATCTGATCAACTAAAGTTCAGCACTAAATTGGCACCAGATAAGGGTGTACAGAATTCAGGAGGGCTTGGAGTGATTGTGGGAATGCAATGACTCTAAGCTGATGACATGTTTAACTCCACCTCCCAGCTTTGCCTGCTCTTCTCTTACAGATGCAGCCACTGCAAAAACATTCTTGGAGTGGAAATTGAAGAGAAGAGTTTTATAGGATGCAAGACAAGCATTTAATCATTTTCCTAAAAAGATTATTAACCTGTTGATAGATTGACTGTTTATTTATAAAGCATATGAGGGAAGGAAATAGGATTGCTGTTGATCTTGGCACTGTCTGGAAGTCATCCAAATTTGTTCTGCCCACAGGAAGCTCTATTTCAATCAAGTTTTAGGTTGAGAATTGGGACTCAACCATCTTGGGGCATGACTGTTAACAAGAAGAGATAGGAAAATTGGCTAATGTTGGCTTTAAACTCTTTTAAACTTTGCTCATATCTGTTTCTCTTGATCAGATGAACTTAAGGGTTGACAATGATTTGGATAGCTACAGGGGCCAGAAAGTATTGATCTATTCTGTGTCATATCATCTGTTTCACAAACTCCCCCATGGATATTTCTTCAAAGGAAGGTAGACTAATATGTATCAGAATGCTATCCCAATGAATCAGTGTTAGATTCTTCTTGCCCAGCAAATATTGACTTCTTATCCCAAGCATTTTAACCAGTTCAGTTCTGCAATCTCTAATTATTCACAATGTGTTTGATAAAAGGTAAAAGAGTGCTGTTAACTTCCCACCAAAGTGGTACCAATTTACAGGAGGTTGGCTTCAAAAAATTTAGCAACCAGTTCTCTGCCTGTTTGCTGGATGGGCATGGCCCAGTCAGCCTCCTGCACCATGGCGGCGGGGCACTTTCACCCTTCCCGGGCTCCAGAGGCTCTCTGAAGGCTGGAAATGGGCCCAGAGCCTTCTAAAGCCTCTGGGAGACCCATTTTTCACCTTCCCCGAACCTCCACATGGGCCCTGCACTTACCTGAGATCCAAAACGGGACACGTGGGGATTCCTGAGAGGGGAGGAGCAAGGTGGGTGGGGCCAGCCAGGGGTGGGATTTGCCGGTTTGCTGAACCAGTCATAAAATTAACAACCGGTTTGCCTGAACCGGGGAGAACTGGTAGCAGCTCACCACTGCCTATTTATCTACTTGCATTGTATATTTTCAAACAGCTAGGTTTGCAGGTGCTGAGGCGAGGATGGGAACTCACTCTGTCATGTGGAGCTCAGGTCTCAAACTTGGGCTGCCAGTTTTCCAGCCGACAAGTGCAGAGTCTTAACTGCTGAACCACCACCCCGTGCAATATATTTGGAGGGTCCCATATACAGTTTGTGCTTTTTTGCTTCCTTTCCCTTTAAGAAAATAAATATTTATCTTACTGTCCTTTTTCTAATTCAGCTTGAAATCCACCCGAAGACCAGTTTAGGGGGCAGATTAAAATAAAATCACCAAATGCATGATTTGTTACATATTTCATTACATATTTATCCCATTTGTCTGGAGGAACTCAAAGCCATAGGTGTGATCCACTGAACCATTTTATCCTCATAGCAACCCTTCGTATTCAGGCTTACAAAGAACAGCAGAGCTACCCAAAGCTACGTAGCTGAATGGAAATTTCAACCAATGTCTCCTGTGTCCTAACCTGACATTTTAATGGACTCAAAAAAGCATTTGGAAAACCTTTAGAGGAATTCTCAGATGTCAGCAAAGTACATAAATAAAGTTGTATTTTGGGGAAGTAGCTCTGTCAACTTCTCTAGGATTGCAAAGATCAGGATTCACAATTAAAAATTGTTATGCAGGTAGTCCTCGACTTACAATCATTCATTTAGTGACTGTTCAAAGTTACAGCAGCATTGCAAAAAGTGACTTGCAACCGGTCCTTTGACTTATGACTGTCATAGCATCTTCATGGTCAATCAATCTGAATAGAGATGGAAGGAACCTTGGAGGTCTTCTAGTCAAATCCTCTGCTCAAGCAGGAGATCCTATACCATTTCAGATAGGTGGCTGTTCAGTCTTTTCTTAAAAACTTCTAGTGATAGAGCACACACAACTTCTAGGGACAAGTCATTCCACTGGTTAATTGTTCTCAACATTAGGAAATTTATTCTTAGTTCTAGGTTGTTTCTCTCCTTGATTAGTTTCTATCCGCTGGTTCTTGTCTTGCCTTCTAGTGATTTGGAAAATAGTTTGACCCTCTCATCTTTGTGGTAGCCCCACAAATACTGGGATACTACTACCGTGTTTCCCCAAAAATAAGACCTACCCCGAAAATAAGACCTACCCCGAAAATAAGACCTAGTGTGTTTTTGGGAGCCAAAAAAAATATAAGACAGTGTCTTATTTTTGGGGAAACATGGTATCATTTCTCGCCAAGTTCTTCTTTTCACTAGACTAGACAGACCTAATTCCTGCAACTGTTCTTCATATGTTTTAGCCTCTAGCACTCTAATCAACTTTGTTGCTCTTCTCTGCACTCTTTCAAGAGTCTCAACATCTTTTTTATATTGTGATGTCCAAAACTGGATGTACCAGTCAGTTTTACTGTTATTCTCTCCCTGCATTCTCCCACTGCTATCAGGAGAAATCTACAATGTGGAATAGAGCCATGTCTACCTGCTCCCAAGACAAGCTTCCCGTGTTGGAGGACATCACATGAAGATCCTTCTAGGTTCTTCTCCCAGCCCTGAGATCGTAGGAGTTGAAAGTTATCAAGTTTTACATAATAATGAATCCTAAGGTATGGTGGCACAGTGGTTAGAGAGCAGTACTGCAGACTGGCTGCCTGCAATTTGGCAGTTCAAATCTCACCAGGCTCAAGGTTGACTTAGTCTTCCATCCTTCCGAGATGGGTCAAATGAGGACCCAGATTGTTGGGGGCAATATGCTGACTCTGTACACTGCTTAGAGAGGGATGTAAAGACCTGTAAAGTGGCATATAAGTCTAAGTGATATTGCTACTGCTACATCTCTTTCCCAGTACTCCATTCATTCTACAACATACCTATCCTCTGTCCCTTCAATTGATTTTCTTATTCCAAAAGCTTCAGCACTACGATGGCGGATTTGTTTCCTCCTTTTCTCTCCTTCCTCCATCACAGAATTTTTTTCTTGCAAACAGTGCTGTTTTTCTTCCAAAATGCTGCTCTCCTGGAGTTTCCAACAGTCCTGATATTAAGCAAATGCTTACTTTAATGCTGAAATCTCTAATGCATGCGGCCACATTGACCTAACATGACCCAGCTGAAATAAGAACAGTTTTTAATGGCCAGTGGGAGCTTGCAGGTTATGTTCCTTTGCTGCAGTAGCATGTTAAAGAAACTTCTGTCACGATTTTGCTCTGCCCTGCAGCTGATTACATCTTGGCCTGCAAAAATACTGACCCATGGGATAAATTCCCTCAATTAGACACCTTCAGTCAATTTATTTCTGCTACAGCCATAACTTTTATTGAAGTACTTTTTTTTTGCAAAAGCTAAATCGAGGCAATCAAAGTTAAATCGAGGTTGATCAGCACAAACACCACGTTGGAAATACCATCAGTATGGACAGCCGTGTTAGCAGTCGAAAGAAATACTTTATTTAAGTTTGACCAGCAAGAGAGGATGAACAGCAGAGAGCAAATCTCCAGATAATTCTCACCTCAGCCATGAACTCTTCGGTTAAGTTATCCATCCTTGTCAGCTTCAGCTTTCCAGCTTTTCCTTATATCAATATGGAAAAAGCGAGATGGGAAGAAAATTGACTCGTTTGAGCCATGGTGCTGGAAGAGACTCCTGCATATTTTTTTTAAAAAATAATTTTTATTAAACATTTTTTCTTATATACAACATCATTTCCATTTACGCTTTTGTGATGGTATACATACTTTTACATAAATCTTAGCTATCTATATGCTTGTCTATGTTGTTTAATCTATCTTTATCCACTATATCTTTTACCTTATTATCTTATTGTCTTCTTCTCTATTCAATTGTATATCTATTATTTAGCCAATCCTGCAGTACATTCCACATCAAATAATAATCTGATTCCTCTCTTTCCTTTATCTCCATGGTCAACTTATCCATCTTGGCACACTCTAGTATTTTTCTTATCACATTTTCCTCTGGTGGCATACTATCATTTTTTTCAATTCTGTGCATAAGTTATTCTTGCTGCCACTAATAAATGTAGCATTAAATACTCTGTTTTCTTATCATATTTTCCCATTATTATACCTAATAGAAAAGTCTCTGGTCTTAATTCAATTTGCTGTTTAATTATTTCTTCTATCCATTTTTTTGTCCTTATCCAATATTTTCTCACTACAGGGAATGTCCACCATGCATGGTAATATGTTCCTTGCTTTTGTTTGCATTTCCAACATTCGGATGATCTTTTGGGAACATTTTTGCTAATCCAGCAGGTGGTAAGTGCCACCTGTAGAACATTTTGTACAAATTTTTGTCTATATGATGCAGACATCGTCAATTTATAATTCTTTTCCCACATTTTTTCCCATTTCTCCAATTCTATCATATAGCCAAAATTTTTCACCCCAAAAAATCATCGTTTTTTAAACCATCTCCTCCTCCAATTTATAATCCAACAAATAATTATATAATTTTTTAATCAATTTCTCCTCTGGACCTTGTGTATTGCTTGGACAGCAAAGATGACTAACAAACAAGTACTGGAGAACATCACACCAAACATGTCACTGGAAGGCAAAATCACGACACTGCGGCTCACTTATTTTGACCATGTCATGCAGGGGAATTCACTGGAGAAAGCAAGTAGGTTAGGAAGAGTTAGTGGTAAAAGGAAACCAGGCTGCCAAAGAACATGGTGGTTAGACACCATCAAAGCTGACACCAGCCACAGCATAGAAGAAGTAGTGCAAGATCTGAAGATGTAGAGTGACCTAGCCCAGAGAACTGCAAAGAGTTGGACATGACTGAATGAATAATATCATTATCAACAGGGAAAATATGTAAATATAATATATATAATATCATATATAATGTTATAATATTACATATAAGATAGGTAGATAGATAGGTAGAGATAGTTAGATGAGATATCTCTCCTATGATCTATCATCTATCTATCTATCTATCTATCTATCTATCTATCTATCTATCATCTATCCATCCATCCATCCATCCATCCATCTATCCATCTATCATCTATCATCTATCTATCTATCATCTATCCATCCATCCATCCATCTATCATCTATCTATCTATCTATCTATCTATCTATCTATCTATCTATCTATCATCTATCCATCCATCCATCCATCCATCATCTATCATCTATCTATCTATCTATCATCTATCCATCCATCCATCCATCTATCTATCTATATCTATCTATCTATCTATCGTCTATCCGTCCTCCATCCATCCATCTATCCATCATCTATCTCTCTATCTATCTATCATCTATCCATCCATCCATATCCATCCACTCATCTATCATCTATCTATCTATCTATGCTATCCACCATCCATCATCTATCATCTATCATCTATCTATCTATCATCATCTATCGTCCATCTCATCCATCCATCTATCATCTATCATCTATCATCTATCATCTACTATCTTTATCTATCTATCTATCTATCTATCTATCTATCTATCTCGTATCTATCTATCTATCTATCTATCTATCTATCTATCTATCCATCCATCCATCCATCTATCTATCTATCTATCTATCTATCTATCTATCATCTATCATCTATCTCTCTATCTTTCTGTCTTCTATTTGTCTCTGTCTTCTGTCTGTCTATCACCTATCATCTATTTATCTATCATCCATCCATCTATCTCATTCGTCATCTCTCTTTATTTACCTAGCTAATCATCTATCTCTCTATCACTATCTATCTCTATCACTCTCTCCATCTATCATCTATCTAATAAAAATATATAATAAAATATATAATAGGAGGTAGCAGCATGCTGATAACCTTGGCTGGTTCTACAAAGGTATACCAAAGGTATCTGATTTGGTTCCTCCATGAATGTGAAGCAACTAGGAAATCTCAAAGGTGCAGGCTAGATTAGGATTTTTAAAAAAATCTCAGAATACTGTAGAAAACAACTTACAGTCACCCAGAGCTGAGTTTGTCTCCAAATAACTTCATTATACCTTAGTAGAAGAAGGTCTAATTCTTTGTAGGGATTAGTGATAACGGATGTAAGATTTGTGGCTCAGGAGAAACAGCGATGGCCAAAATTCATAGTACAGCACAGTAACTTTAGTACAAACGAATCACTTATTGTAATAAACCCTTCTTCAATTTGGAATCTCCACAGCAGTTTGCTTCTTCGCTTTGAAATTAATCTCACTGATCTCAATTGGGTTTACCTGGGTCTGAGTTGGCACAGCTTTGCATTATTCATTCATTTTCCTTTCCTGCTTTCCAGAACCGAATTGCTAATGCTCTTTACTCTCATTGGTGTGGTGCACTGGTTAGAATGCAGTATGGCAGGCTAACTCTGCCGATTGCCAGCAGTTTGATCCTGAGCAGCTCAAGGTTGACTCAGCCTTCCATCCTTCCGAGGTCAGTACAATGAGGACCCAGATTGTTTGGGGGCAATTATGCTGATTCTGTAAACCCCTTAGAGAGGATGTTAAAGAAATGTAAAGCAGTATATAAGTCTATTGCTATTGCTATTCTGAATTTTTGTATGAATGCACACTCACCCATACACACAACCAAACACCTAAGAATCTACCTGTAAAAAAATCTATGCTATACTTGTAGCCAGAGATGGTTGGTACATCTGATCTGTAGACATTGGTTTATTACACTTTTAAAAAAATTTGGTTTGATCTTATTCTCTCTCTGTTTGACATTTTGGTAAAGAAGAGGATTGGAGTCAAAATTAATGGAGTTATTTTGTAGACAAGATAAACCTCCAGATTCTTTCTCCAGTTTTTTTCTTTTCCCTTTTTTTCCTCTTCATATAATTGAGTACTATATCATTTTAACTATGTATATAATTGTACTTTTCTTTAAATTCTAAGTAGCTTTGTAAGTGCTCTCACATGTGGGTATAGATGTACAGTAGATGTAAACATAGATATGGATGCAGATATTGATATAGATGGAGGTATAGTAGATAGAAATGCAGATATGGATATAGATGTACAGTAGATATAGATGTACAGTAGATATAGATGTACAGTAGATATGAGTTGCCTCTACAAAGGCCTAACATTTTCCAAATGCAATTTTGCACCTATCATGTCCTTGGCTCTCCCACTTTCATAGAAAGCAAGATTCTGCCAAAGTTTATTGTCTAAGAAAGAGCATGGTAAAGTTACTAAAATCTTTCTTCCTTTAGAATTATTTTCCAGGTTCCTAAGATTAGAACACCTTCAGTTCATTAATTTTGGGTCTTTCTTGTGAAATTAATAAGGAGGCTGATCCCTTAACTGTCAATTAAGCAATGTCCAGCTCATTGAAATGAAAATTTATTCTCCAGTTCTAAATATTCAGTTACAGCTCTTTGTATACTCCATAGCAAGAGTGTCCCAGTAGCTGTGAAGATCTATAGAAGAAAGACTTGGATCTTCATTTATGGCACACAGGTTTGTAAATATTGCTTTGGGATCCTTTTCAAAGATTGTTCAATCAAAATTCCTGTTGGGTGTGCTTTGTTGTGTATCCAACTTTCTGTCAAGTTTGGAGTCCAGCCTGATTTCTTCTGAAGCTCTTATGCATCACTAGAGCTTACAGTATTGACTTAAGCTAATTATTCTGCAGCCAAGAAAACAAACAAATGGATCATGAAACAGATCAATTCAGGCTTTCCCATTTGAGACACAAATGATCTGGCTCAAATCATCATACTTTTTTTTTTAGAAATCTATAAAATTATGGTCATTCCCTTCCTTCCTTTCTTTCCTTCCACTTTTTTTTACATCTTTGTAGATTGCTCCAAGTGTGTCTGATAATTAAATCTTTCCATTAACATAAAGTTGCAAGTCTGAAATTGTGTTTCTCTCACTGTCTCATTTATAGTCACATATGTATACGTGCACACACAAAAATTGCACACACATTGAATAACCGCACGAAACTACCTGTTGTTGTTGTTGTTAGTTGCAAAGCCATGTCTGACCCATTGTGACCTCATGGACAACGTTCATCCAGGCCTTCCTGTCCTCTACCATTCTCCAGAGTCCATTTAAGCTCATACCGACTGCTTCAGGGACTCCAGCCAGCCACCTCAATTTGTGTTGTCCCCTTCTTCTTCTATTGCCCTCAATCTTTCCCAGCATTAGGTTCTTCTCCAGTGAGTCCTTCCTTCTCATTAGGTGGCCAAAGTATTTGAGTTTCCTCTTCAGGATCTGGCCTTTTAAAGAGCAGTCAGGGTTGATCTCCTCTAGGACTGACCGGTTGGATGGTCTTGCAGTCCAAGGGACTCGCAGGAGTCTTCTCCAGCACCAAAGTTCAAAGGCCTCAATTCTTTGACACTCAGCCTTCCTTATGGTCCAACTTTCACAGCCCTACATTGCAACTGGGAAAACCATAGCCTTGACTATACACACTTTTGTTGGCAGGCTGATGTCTCTGCTTTTTAGTATGCTGACTAAATTTGCCATAACTTTCCTCCCCAGGAGTAACTTATTTACAAAATGAAATGAAGGGTCATGTGGTTTTTGGGGACAGAATGCTGGTTTTGACCATTAAACTAATTGGATTTTCTTGGACTGTCTAATCCTGGCTAATTTAAAGATCATTACACACTTCCAGTGTAGCCTACTTCTCAAAAGATTGTAAGGGTAAAATGGGTAATTTCACCATGTATGTCAAACGGAGCTCATGTTTTCTAAAAGCCAGGCAGAAACAATAATTTGGAATAGTTGTTTCTTTGATAAAATTAAATGAATGGCACACATGATATCACTCACAATGAACAAAATGCTTCCCCAGAGTCTGCAAAATGTAATAATGCCTGACCTCTTTCTTTCTTATGAATTTAAGTAAGAAATATGCTTAATATTGATGAATTTTAAGATAATCCAATGAGGCAGTTCTTACATTAACTGAAGTGCTTAATTTCGAGCCCAACCCAAGTTCTTTCCCAATGCTTTTTTTCCCTCCCAACTTTTTCAATTTTGACAAGGTCTAGAGAAAAGGCCTGTTAAAGGTACTACCATTCTGGGACAATTGCTGTTGTCATAATGTTATACATGATCAGGTCTTCTGTGAAGAACTAACAGAGCTTAACTCAAACCCAGATAGCTAACGGCCATGGAAAAGTAAATGAGAAGCATGTGCCCTCTGAACATGCATGGATAATTTTGAGATTCTATCATCTATCTGTCTGTCCATCCACCCACCCACCAGTGGTGGGATTCAGAAAAGTTTACTGCCGGTTCTGTGAGTGTGGCTTGCTGGATATGGCATGGCTTGGTGGCCGTGGCAGGGAAGGATACTGTAAAATCTCCATTCCCACCCTACTTCAGGGGAAGGTTACTGCAAAATCTCATTCCTTCTCCACCCCACTAACCTGCTTTCCAGCTCCATTCTCCTATGCAGTGCAACCAAAGAAGTCCCAGCCAATCAGCTGGGACTTGGGAGGCAGAGAATAGATGGAATTGGCATGGCCAGTCAGTGGTGGGATTTGCCGGTTCTCCAAACTACTCAAAATTTCTGCTATCGGTTCTCCAGAACCTGCTGAATACCCACCTCTGCCACCCACCCACCTATCATCTATCTGTCTATCTATCTATCTATCTATCTATCTATCTATCTATCTATCTATCTATCTATCATCTATCATCTATCATCTATCTATCATCTATCATCTATCATCTATCATCTATCATCTATCTATCATCTATCTATCTATCTATCTATCTATCTATCTATCTATCTATCCTCTATCTATCTAATCTATCATCAGAACAATTACCCATAAACACAGAATAATTAAACAGTGGAACTGCCTTCAGAAGTTATGGGTGTTCCATTACTCGAGGCTTTTAAGAAGAGATTGGACCCGTTTATCTGAAATGTTATAAGGTCTCCTACTAGGGATTGGACTGGAAGACTTCAAGGTCCCTTCCAACTCTGTTATTCTACTCTCTCCCTCTCTCTCTCATCTTCAGTGGCATGCTGGCATGCACAAATCCACTGTCTGGATGCATGAAAATGATGATGATGAGAATGAAATGATCTAAGTGCTGGAGCCCACTGTAATTACATAGCCAAAAAGGCATTAAGAGTTGTTAACCTAATCTTACATAGCTTTTTCGCTGGTACTAACTAGAGCATACAAAACATTTGCTAGACCAATGCTTGAATACAGCTCATCAGTCTGGAACCCACATTATGTATCTGATATTAACACAGTTGAGAAAGTCCAGAAATATTTCACAAAAAGAGTTCTCCACTCCTCTACTCGTTGCAGAATACCTTATGCTACCAGACTTGAAATTCTAGACCTAGAAAACCTAGAACTACGCCGCCTTTGGTCCGATGTAAGTATAGTATATAAAATCATACATTGCAATGTCCTACCTGTCAATGAATACTTCAGCTTCAACCATAACAATACAAGAGCACACAATAGATACAAAGTCAAGGTTAACCGCACCAAACTTGATTGCAGGAAATATGACTTCAGCAACAGAGTGGTCAATGTCTGGAATACTCTACCTGACTCTGTGGTTTCTTCCCCAAACCACAAAAACTTTAACCTTAGACTGTCTACTATGGACCTCACCCCTTTCCTAAGGGGTCTGTAGGGGGCGTGCATAAGTGCACCAACGTGCCTACGTCCCTGTCCTATATGTATCTTATATGTATCCATTTCATGTATTCATAACTATGTTTATACTTATACCTATTATCTTGTAAGTGATTGACAAATCAAATAAATAAATAAATAAAAAGCATTTTTTCCCCTCAGCATTGTTCTCCTGACACTTTCTGCAGGTTGCCTGTATCACTGAGTTATTTTTATATATTGATTCTGGGGGGGAGAGAGAGCATCGATTGCTTGTTTCAGTTCAGTCTAGTGCAGCTGGATCTAGCAATTTAACTCTGTTAGGGCGGAGATGGGCAAACTCCCACTGTGACAGGCAGCCATTGATTAACATCAAATACTCCCAGCCCTTAATGCTATTCAAGACCCAGCCTCCTCTGTTATTAGCCAGCCAAGGCTCAGGAAACACAGAGATATAAATCCAATTCCTCTTTTGACCTCCCCTGGTGAAATACACCACAATCTACAGCGGAGGTTTTAAGGCCAGCCGTTGCTGAGAGTGATTCCTTAATGCAGTTTGTTGAACCTCCCTCTGTGGAGCTCTCCTTTTGTCGATTGCCATGCAAATGGCTGAGCAGAAGCTGCAAAGAATCTTGACTTTCTTCCTTAGCAGAACACAGTTGGTGGCCTTAGAGCAGATGCACTCGGCTGGTCTTCCTGCCAAGAATGTGAAGCAAGAAGGGAATTCTCGTCCCATTTTTTTTCTTTCAGGCAATTATGCTCTAGGATAAAACCACTGGTAAAAGGAGGCTAACCTTCGCGCGCAGCCAAAACAAGACTGGTAAATGGAAAAACTGGCAGGGTTTAAAATGCAGCCAGCTTCCGTTGGATATTTCATAATAAAACATGCCCAAACAAAGGAGTTACAAAAGATGGCCTTACCTCAGTTGCTTTGGACTTGAAAATTTTAAAATCTATACGTTATGATTTTCTTGCTGAAATTCCTCTTTTGTTCTGAGTCAAGACCAGGAGACTCTTGCTGGTCACAAAGCCTCCAAGGTGTAAAATTTGAATTTGGAGTTGGGTACTTAAATCTAATTTCAAAGATCATTTCGAAGAGAAGAGAATATTTAGATCAAATTGGGATTAAGTGTAGGGGTGATGACTTACTATGAATGTCCTATTATTTTCTTTATATCTGTTTGTGTATTACTTTTACAAAGTACTATGCTCAAATGACTAGAATAGAATAGAATGGAATGGAATGGAATGGAATGGAATAAAATATGGAATGGAATAAGGATAGAGTAGAATGGAGTGGAGTGGAGTGGAATGGAATATAATAGGTCTGGAAGGAACTTTTTCTGAACAATGGTGGCTGGTAATGACATCATCAAAGCAGCTTCTTCTAGGATTTGAGGAGATAGAACTGGAAGGCCTGGAGATCCCACCATCACACGTTAGTTATGAGGACCCAATGCACTTTATTCTGGGAGTGTATAGCCATTACGAGAACAGTCTTCCCCAATATGATCCCATGGTCCCAGTCTATTCTTCCTCTTCCAACAAAGAGAAGAAACAGAAAGAAATCCATTGTCAAATTGATGCGGTGATTCCCTACCTTCACTAGCAGCACTGATACGGAGGCTCAGGCTGAAGTAAAATGTTTATTGCAGGTGGCATTATTCTGACCCCAGATCCCATCCGTGTTAACCTTGAATTAGATGTCGAATTGCTTAGCCTGTTTAAAGTACTGTTGGCTTCACATAGAAATGCCAGAGGGTAGAAACAAGGAGAATGAATAAAATGCAGGGGCTTGAAAATAATTCTCAATTTGGCAGGTTGCATTCAAGTATTGACATTTATTTGTTAGTAATGATACCTTTTCCATTTTCTTCTGTGATGTTTCTGGTCTGTGGAAGATCTGAATCTTCTTTTTATGTGAAGTGAACCATTCCAATCACTTTCAGTTAGCTGAATTCCCCAAATGTCAATGTTCAATCTTTACATCTCAGCTCTGACAATGTCAAGTTTGACTTGGTTCGTGGTTCTGACATTCCGTGCACCAATCATATAAACATCTATGCTGCAGACTTGGCTTTTGTCTCTGGGCAAAGCAGCAGCTAGACTTCCTTTCAGCTTTAACTCACTCACATCACTACTACCAAAGCTACTAAACTGCCATAGAAAGTCTGTTTATATATAGCACCACAGAGCAAACAAAGAGAACAGTCACCATGTGCTTTACTGCTTAACTATCTTAACTGTAACAGGGAACAGGAAAATCTACTTAGAACAGAAGAGTATACCGTATATACCATAGATCCAAACTTGTAAACACTGCCATTTCCTGGTTGAATACTACTATAGTTGTTGCATAAAAATACATTCCAACAATGAATTCCAACATTCTCAAACATCTCATCGAAGAGCCTTCAACCTGAGTGCAAAGTATATTTATCTTCTAGTGTTAGAGTAATCCAGATAAAAGCACCAGCCATGAGTACTGACACTACCTTTATTGTAAGAATACCATAACAGATTCTTGTAAGTCTTTACAGTCCAAGAAACTAGAGAGGGTTCCTTCTGAGATGTTTACCATGTACCCATTGCTTCTGAGGACTAAGCCATCTCTTATCTGACTGTTGCCTAGTGTGTTGCTGCTGTTCTTCCTCCTGTCTCTTGAGGATGTTTTTGTGGACCATTAAATGCAATGACGTGATGATTCTGAATTATGGGATATACAAGTGTCTTCATTGCAACAAGATAAAAAAAATCATGTGTCTTTAGAAACCTTTCTCTAAAATAATGTCCATAACCTGGGCACACAGGATAGATTCCATGTCTGCAGAAGTGCACTTTGGTTCTTTGCAATCAGATAATCTATACATCCTTTTTTCCTTTTTTTCTTTTTTAAGTTTTTTTTATTTTATTTTAAATACAAATAGTTCATCTTCCATTTAATGGTGTGTTGCCTGAGTACAAATATCTTGTGCAATAGCAATTAAAACATACAACGATATTCATTACTTTGGTATTAATTCTCTATTCTTATCATATTCTTATCTTATTCATATACATAATATCTCTATCACTATAACACTCCTCTTCTTAACATATTTAATTCTATTAACATATTTTCTATATTTCACTAATCTATTAGCTATTTCTAGCTTTCATATTTTTTCTCTAGCCATCAGTAAAATAGTTCCCATACCTTGTAATATTCAGTTTGCTCCTTCTCTTTAATTGAAAGTGTTAATCTATCCATAGATAATCTATACATCTTGTTTTAACAAGTAACAGGATATTCAGATCCATTGTTAGAATGTGTATGTGTCTTATCAGACCAATAGAACAGGTATACCATGAATAACTGTGGTGAGCCATGATGGCACAGTGGTTAGAATGCAGTACTGCAGACTACTTCTGCTGCCTGCTGGCTGCCTGCAGTTCAGCAGTTCGATCCTGACTGGCTCAAGGTTGACTTAGCCTTCCGTCTTTCTGCCGCCTGTAAAATGAGGACCCAGATTGTTGGGGGCAATAAGATGATTCTGTAAACTGCTTAGAGAGGACAGTAAAGCACTATGAAGCAGTGTATAAGTCTAAGTGCTAGTGGTGTTGCTTTAACACATATTAAAGGAACAATAAAGTATCTTATACATCTAGCTTAATTCCTGGTGATTTGCTTTATGCAGCAGTACAAAAGTGATTTACCTCTTTCCTTCAGGATGTTGTTTTCAACATCCCAGTCTAGCATACAATTTTACAATGTCTTTCACTGAAATTCTTAATCCTGTCCAAACTGCACACCAAGATTTGAACCAACTGGTGCATTTTTAACACAATTTTAATTTGGTTTGGAGGCGGGGGAAGCATCTGGATTTATCATAATGAATTTTCTCATAAGTCAGCATGATAGCTCTATTAATGTGCTAGAGATAAAAAGATGGAAGAGAGGTTAGAGAAACATAGGTTTACATGGTAATAAAATACAATCAGGGTATTTCCTACCACTGCTGATTGCCCAAAATGTGATAACAATTTATTACAAAGGAAAAGGGCCTTGGTGGTGCAGGCTCTTAATAGCCTAGCACTTAGTTCCAGCTACCTGTAATTATTGCAGGCTCGAATCCCACCAGGCTCAAGGTTGACTCAGCCTTCCATCCTCTCGGGGTAGGTAAACTGAGGACCCAAGATTGTTGGGGGCAATAAGCTGACTTTGTAAAAATGCCGCTTAGTAATAATAAGCAGGCATATACAATGGAATGAAGGCTATTGCTGAGCGCATTGGGTTGTATCCCAAAAATTGTAAGCCACCCTGAGTCTCTGGAGAAGGGCGGCATATAAATATGAATTTTAAAAAAAAGTATATGAGAGAAACACCAAGAGCAATGGTATCTACCCTGACCCACCCTAATAATTGGCAAGTTTCTTTGATTACAGGAAGACTGTTATGAAACAGAATAAGAGAGTTGGAAGGGACCTTGGAGGTCTTCTAGTCCAACCCCCTGCTCAGGCAGGAAACCCTAGACCATTTCAGACAAATGATTGTCCAATCTCTTCTTAAAATCCTCCAGAGTCATTCACAACTTCTGGAGGCAAGTTGTTCCACTGGTTAATTGTTCTCACTGTCAGGAAAGTTCTCCTTAGTTCCTGGTTGCTTCTCTCCTTGGTTAGTTTCCATCCATTGCTTCTTGTCCTGCCTTGAGTTGCTTTGGAGAATAGCTTGGCTCCCTCTTCATTATCAATTTCCAATTTCAAGAAACACTTTTAGCAAGCAGTGGTTGGGAGGAATCTCACAAAGAACACACTACAGGATAGAATGGAACTGGCCAATTTGGATTCATTTTCTACATTCAAAGAGAAAGCTCATATATAACAAACTGCTGCCCCTGACTAGAACTTCTGAACTACATCTATACTATTGTTTGTAATTCTCATTTTTATTTATTTATTTATTTGGCATAGAATGTCAGGCAAATTTACACATGCTGGACACAATGTAGTCCTGACAGCCTAAATTGCCAGTTCATTTTGTTCAGTGCTTGTATGCCTGCTCTTGGTGCACTGCAGGGGGCGAACTAGCTAACACCAGCTGACTAGTGGCGGTTGAGTTACTGACTCTTCTGGGCTCCTCCACCAGTTTGGCATCACTTTACCTCTTGTTGTGTTGCCTCATGTCCAGCCAGGTCCTGCTCAGCTTCTGCTCTCTGCATACACGAATGCAGCTAACTTTTCCCCACCAAAGTATTCATTAATCTACTCGCCATATTGCATGCTTTCAAACTACTGAGTGGGAAAGGAGCTAGGGATCGAGCAATGGGAGCTCACTCTGTCTCATGGAGCTGGACTCGAACTGCTCGAATACAGCCCATTTCTGGCCAGCAGTGCCAGTATCATTAAACCGCTGGGTTCCCTGTGTCCCCTATATGCCAATAAAATAAAATCAACTGCTGATTTCCCAGAATGTAATTACAATTTATTACAAAGGAAAAGCATATGACAGAAGCACCAAAAGCAAAGGTACCCACCCTGATAATTGGCAAGTCTCTCTGATTACAGGAAGACTGTTATTATCAACTTCCAATTTCAAGGAACACTTCCAATTTCAAGGAACACTAGCAGGAAGCAGGTGGGAGGAATACACTGGAAGACAGAATGGGATTGACCAATTTGGACTCATTTTCCACTTCATTCAAGGAGAAAGCTCATAAAGCAAAATGTGGCCCCTCCGGCTGTTTGGAATTCTCATTCTTCGGTGAGCAGAAGAACTTCAAAATGGTTTCCAAATCTGCAATCAGAAGATGTACATCTCTCTTGGCCGTCTTAATTCTGTTCCTTAATTTTGCTGCATGGGTAGATAGAGACAAGGCATAACAAGTTCCATGGGGACTGTGTCATAACTAGCTTTAGTTGGATGATGGCCATGATGTGCTAATTAGATTGGCCCTCACCAATTAAACACGGCCTTGTTATGAAACTGATTAAAGCTTTCATCCCTAGCAGTTCATGTTTTCAAACAATTGAATTTAGAACCCCTGAGCTCATCAATGTCTCTGCCAAAGCAAAAGGCAGGTTTGTTATCGTATACAGGTATACAATCAGCTCTGGTGCATCTTTAAAGGGGAAAATTGAACTGTGTGACATTTTGGCAGTTTGAGTCTCACCGGCTCATGGTTGACTCAGCCTTCCATCCTTCCAAGGTTGGTAAAATGAAGACCCAGATTGTTGGGGGCGATAGGCTGACTCTGTAAACCACTTAGAGAGGGCTGTAAAGGACTGTGAAGTAGTATATAAGTCTAAATACTACTGCTATTGCTACTTTAACCATTGGAACCATCTGGCAAATTACAATGCCAATAATCCATCCTTCCATGAATAAGATTTGTAGTAGAAGGATTTATCTTCAAGTACAGTTAGTGAGAAAGAAAAGACAAGGACCAACCGGTTTGCCTGAACCACTCATACCCTGACATAGATAGATAAAGATCTTTGAATGAAACTCACCTTGTGTTGACTGCTTTATACTGCTTTGGTAAGACCACACTTAGAATACTGCATCCAGTGTTGGCCACCATGATACAAAAAGGATGTTGAGACTCTAGGAAGAGTGCAGAGAAGAGCAACAAAGATGACTAGGGGACTGGAGGCTAAAACATATGAAGAATGGTTGCAGGAACTGTGTATGTCTAGTCAACAAAGAAAAGGACTAAGGGAGACATGATAACTGTTTTGGTATTTGAGGAGCTGTCACAGAGAAAAGGGGGTCAACCTATTCTCCAAATCTTTTGAGGACAGGAATCTGGAAAAAAGTAATATCTCCTTTGAGTTGAGCCTCAGCTGGGAGAATCGACTTGACCTCCATATCATAATACTCCGTGAAGCACATAACTGATTAGCTGCTAGGAGGCAAGGACACACTGCAAGCACTGAAGGTCCAGTTCATTATTTGCTGATAAGAAATTAAGGCTTTCAGGCTCCAGGCTCCAAACGTAAATTTTCAATTCTTTCTGAGGCAATTAGAGACTCATCTGTGCACCCATGTGCACAGAAGACCAAACTAAAGCCTGTTTTTTCTTCTTCTGATGTCTCTTGGGGACGGCAATGTGTATATGCTTCCTAATAATATCTTCCTGTCATCTTAAATTACTTAATGGAGTTTGGTGCATTCTCTCAAAGCCCTGCTTTGTGAGGTCATGAAAATGTATCTCAAACATTTTCTCCTGGCTTGTTGAAGCTGTGAACCCACTCTCTTAAAAGAAAAGAAAAGAAAAGAAAAGAAAAGAAAAGAAAAGAAAGAAGAAGAAAGAAAAGAAAGAAAGAAAGGGAGGGAGGGAGGAAGGGAAGGAGGAGAGGAAAGGAAAGGAAGTGAATGGATAAAGAAGGAAAGAAAAGGAAGTGAATGGATAAAGAAGGAAAGGATAAAGAAGGAAAGGAAAGGATATAGAAGGAAAGGAAGTGAATTGGTAAAGAAGGAAAGGAAGTGAATGAATAAAGAAGGAAAGGAAAGGAAAGACTCCACATGTTGTAAAATGTGTAAACATAAAGTCCCAAACACAGTTCTTTAACATATGCATCACAAATATGCAACATTGATATATAGCAAAACTATGGATTTGAGGGCTGATCTGGCAGGAAAAAAACCCTATCCATTTTGATGGGTCATATATGTCTTTGTGTATGCTTTAAAAAAGCATTTGGATTGTTCAGATATCCAGCTTTTATTTTTTTTATCCTTTTAGGGACCATTTCTTTCCATCTGGCTGCCACTGTTTTTAGACTGCTTTCCCCTTGACTGCTCTGTCATCTTGTATTTGTGGGCCATTCTACTGAGTTAGAGGTCACACTAGCTCCAGTACCAGAAGTAAATGTTTTCTTCTTCCATGCATTTGACAACCACTTTCTAAAAAAATACAATGGCTTTTACTGCTCAATTCAGGCTGAAATCACCCCTTGAGCAGAGCCATGGTTTGTTTAACCTTGGTTTATGAAACACGGCACAATCAGAATCCAGCCATAAGCCAGTTTTTTTGAGCGATGAGGAAGCAAATCATACCATTAGATGAACACAATGCACAAATGTGTCATCTTTTGGCTGTGTGTTGCATTGATGTTAACTTGTGTCTTGTTTCTAAATGGTTTAATCACAGAGAGCTGGGGCAACTGAGCACTCAAAATGTAAATAAATCAATACTAGGGTGGCTGAGTTGGTAACTCATATATTGAAGTTTTGACTACGTGATGACATTCAAACAATGCAAAAAATGCAGCATAGTGTTGTGGCCCACCAGTGGCCAGCAGAACTGGTGGCATACTGGGACAGTGAGGAGGTTGGGGAGGAACATGGGTCAGTCCTGGAGTCTGGAGAAGGCTCTGATGAGTGCTCTGCATCAGAGGCAGAGATGGGGCCAGGGCCATCCGACAGTGATCAGATCGGAGTCAGAGATTAGTGGGGCAGAAGAATAGCTGGAGCCTGTTCCCAGAGTGTGCATGCACAGAGCTGCCAGGAGAAGGGAACAGTTAAGGAACAAGGGTCGACTCAGGAGTAAAGACACAGGTGGATGGTGAATGGCCCCTCCCATAGGGAATAAAGAGGAGCAGAAGGGGAGGGGGTTTGCAGGAGACAATTAGTTTGTTTAATTAGTGTGAAGATTATTCATGACTCTCAGAGACTCCTTACCAAGTATTTTCTTGTAAACATTGCACTTGGAAGCTATCGGCCTGGCAACTTTCCAAGCCTGATAAGGTCTGTGGTTGTAATTCACCCTTGAAAAACTGTTGGCCGGGACTTTGCTGGATGTGAATGATAGGAATTCAAATTAGCCTAATAAAAGGGGTTTTTGTCAGGAGGAGGAGTCTGCTTTGTGATTTTGTGAAGCCTAGATCAGAACACAGGGAACTATCAGAGCAGTTCTGGAAATTCATTCTAAGTAGATTTATTCCCTTCTAGTCAACAGTATGAAGATCTCATTCCAACAAGGTTGTTTGTTTCCATGTGATTTCTAAGGCTGATTGAGAAAAGTCAGGGTAACACTTTATTCAACTTTTTTTTCTCCAATAGCTACAAGCATGGCAAAAAGTACCTCCCAACATATCAATTTCTTTGACATCTGTCATATATTTTATATCAATTCCCCACTTTCCCCATTCCTAATGAAAAAGAGAGTCAGGCTATCAACTTTTTTTTATGCCTCATAGCTTATGTCAAAAATTGAAAGAACCTTGGTGGTGCAGGCTGTTAAATGCTAAAGTTTTTCCCCTCCTTTGCTGGTACTTTGCTTGTGTGGAGTGACCATTCAAAGTTACAATGGCACTGAAAAAGGTGACTTATGACCCTTTTTCACACTTACAACTGTTGCAGCATCCCCACAGTCATGAGAGGCCAGGTGAGGAGATGCGTGCCTCAACGTGATTGATATTGAGTTGGCCACACTCAGCCAATAACATGACCACCAAGCCACACCCACCACCTAAGCCACGCCCACAGAACCGGTTGTTAAAAAATTTGAATCCCACCCCTGGATAGTGCCCAATGTTCAAGTCTGTCAAAATCCTTCTGCATCTTGAGCCTATCTTCTGGACAGTGTTGGCTAGTCCTGCCAGCTTCATAATTGCTCTAGCAGGCTGCTTGGGTGGGAAAAGCCTTGGTGGTGCAGGCTGTTAAATGCCTAGCACTTAATTCCAGCTGCCTGCAATTAGTGCAGGCTCGAATCCCACCAGGCTCAAGGTTGACTCAGCCTTCCATCCTCCCGGGGTAGGTAAATTGAGGACCCAAGATTGTTGGGGGCAATAAGCTGACTTTGTAAAAATGCCGTTTAGTAATAAGCAGGCATATACAATGGAATGAAGGCTATTGCTGAGCGCATTGGGTTGCGCTCCAAAAATTGTAAGCCACCCTGAGTCTCCGGAGAAGGGCGGCGTATAAATATGAATTAAAAAAAAATAAAGAAATAAATACCAACTTATCTCAGTTCTGCATAGGGATGACAACGGAATATGCATCTTCCATTGTAAATTCGACACAATAAATGCATCTAGAAATGTTGTCGGTTTCCAAATAAATTAGTGTGCAGCCTAAAAAAAAGACGGGTTTACTTTCATACAGATTATTACAGAAAATCTCCAATTGAAGACTTGTAATAAGTCACTGTTTCAAGAATTAAGGTTGTAATATCCAGTCCATTTCAAGATAATGAAAAAGCCCAAATATCTACTGAGCTGCCCTTAGCTTCCTTTCTGTGACTCACCTTGGGTAATTTTGTGCCAGGGTCTCCTTAAGTTGACCTGGAATTTGGAAAGAGTGAAGAAATAACATTTGCAATCAGCAATAACTTGGTTCCTACTTTGCTTCCTGTCTTTTCAGTAACTTTTTGGATGCCAACTCTCAACAGAATTTATTTTAGGATAGAATAGAATAGAATAGAATAGAATAGAATAGAATAGAATAGAATAGAATAGAATAAATATTGGATGAAGAATAGAATGGAATGGAATGGAATTAGAATAGAATAGAATAGAATAGAATAGAATAGAATAGAATAGAAGCTGGAAGGGACCTTGGAGGTCTTCTAGTCCAGCCCCCTGCTCAAGCAGGAGAACCTATACCATCTAAGGAAAATTGGCTGTCCAGTCTCTTCAACCTCCAGTGTTGGAGCAGTTACAACTTCTGGAGGCAAGTTGTTCCACTGGCTAATTGTCCTCATTGTCAGGAAGTTTCTCCTTATGTCCAGGTTGCTTCTCTCTTTGATTAGTTTCCAACAAATTGTTTCTTGTCCTGCCTTTCGGTGCTTTGGAGAATAATTTGACCCCCTCTTCTTTGTGGCAGCCTCTCAAATATCGGAATACTGCTATCACGTCACCCCTAATTCTCCTTTTCTCTAGACTAGCCACACCCATAATCTGCAATTGTTCTTTATATGTTATTTATTTATTTATCTATATCCTGCTGTTATTATTTTTACACATAAAGCAAAGGGCATATCTTCCTTCTCCTATTTTCTCACAACAAACATACCATGAGGTGAGTTGGTCCAAGAGAGAAAGAGGTTGACCCAAAGTCACCCAGCTGTCTTTCATAGCTAATGCAGGACTTGAATTCACAATTTCCCACTTTCTAGATTGGCTCCTTAACCACTAGATCAAACTGGCTCTAGTGTCTAGAATAATACTCTTCTTCTTATCCTTTAAGCCTATATATATTTCAGTGGCTTTTGATCACATAAATCATGGTATCCTTCTGGATCAGTTGCAGCAATTAGGAGTAGGCTCATTGCATTTCAATGGTTCTCCTCATGGCAATGGTTGTTAATATTCTGTGGTAAATACAGATTAACAGAGTTGGAAGGGACCTTTTAGGTCACCAATTCCAACCCCTGCCCAAGCAGGAGACCCTACTATACCACGTCCCATGTGCTCCCATAGGCAGGGCCTCCTTGGGGTACCGTCGGCCAGACAGTGTTGGCTGGTGATCCCTAGGGGTAAGGCCTTCTCTGTGGGAGCACCCACCCTATGGAATCAACTGCCCCTGGAGCTTCGGGTGACCCTTGACCTTCAATCCTTCCATCGTGACCTGAAAACATGGCTTTTCCAACTTGCCAACCTGGGCTGATGGAGGAGATGGGGTTTTAGTGAATTGTTTTTATTAAATTTAACTGATTATTGGGTTTCATATTTAATTCTTTTAATATTTGCATTGTATTTTTATGATTGTATGCCACCCTGAGTCCTTCGGGAGATGGGGCGGCACAGAAATCCAATTTATTATTATTATTATTATTATTATTATATTATTATTATTATTATTATTTCTAACAGGTGACAGTCCAGTCTCTTCTTGAAAGCCTCCAGTGTTGAAGCTCACACAACTTCTGAAGGCCAGCTGTTCAATTGGTTGATTCCTGTCACTGTCAGAAAATTTATCCTTCTTTCCTATTATCAAACATGATAAGTCTGCAGCTCCCAGAATTCCAAGTTGTTACGATCCCTGAGAATTCTGGGACTTGCTGTTCTGAGGTCTGAAAAGACTGAAAAGAGAGGGAGAATCATGGATTTTGGAAACTGTTGAAGATCGAATAAGGTGGCCAGCCAGAAGGAGAACCAACATTGATACTTGTCATTAGTGAACCTAAGAAAGAATTTAAACAGATTTAAACAGATTAACAGAGTTGTAGGTCATCTAGTCCAACCCGCCGCCCCCCCACTCCCAAGCAGGAGACCCTATACCATTTCTAACAGATGGCAGTCTAGTCTCTTCTTGAAAGCCTCCAGTGATGAAGTTCCCACAACTTCTGAAGGCAATTTAGGTTGCCTGCTTCCATTTGCATCTGTCCATCTTGGGATTAGAAGATTTGAAGGATATTAAGTGTCAGCCAAGCTGTTGAGCATTGCACATGGTGCATTGTTGTCTTCAAGAATGAATCACTATCCCTGAGAAACCCACAGGGCCCTGGTTGAAATTACAACACATGTTGGCTTTGGAAGCCCTGTTTTACTTAGCAACTTCCATGCTGCCATATACTAGCGCCTGGGAATTTGGGAGGGAGGATTTTAGAGAGAGGTCGAAGCTTAGACATAACAACATTCTTCTTCAAGCCATCATGCACCTGGGAACGGAGTGGTTGGAGGGATGATGATTGGGCCATGTGATGGACTGATGGGTGCAGGGGAGGGATCTTTGAATTTATTTGGGAAGGGAAAACCCGAATTCTCAGATTCAGATTTTCCCAGATGTGCCAAAGTGACAACTCTAATAAAATGGACCTTTGAGATGCCTGTCTCGGAGTTTATTGGGTTGGAGTTGGTTAGTTGGAATGCTGAAAATAGATATAAATGGAGTAAGAGACACTCAGATATTTCAGAAGGCCTGCAGCATCCACAGCCAGGCAACACAGCCATGTGTCTGTGTGTGTCTCTCTCTCTCTGTGTATATGTGTGTTGATGCGCTGTTGCCATGCCACTCTTTTTTAATTTCTTGTTTTGGTGCTGAAGTGAGAAACGGATTATGGATGATCCTTGCCGCCCAGTTTTCGCTTTTCCTGCAATTTTTATGACTTGAGAAGTCAAGGGTAATAACGCCACAAGATTGTGTAATATTTTCTGCAGGGGAGCAGGGAGGGAGGGAAATTTTGGGGGGGGGGGCATTCAGTCTAGAGCTCTGTAAAGCAGTGACTAAAATCCCATAAATACTTCCAGTTTTAGTCTGGCAGCTGCAAGGAAGAAAAAAGAAGACGAAGAAGCCTCTTTGCGCCTCTCTCCTCCCCTTCGTCTCCTCCCCAGCCCTTCCTCTATCATTCATTCTCTGAGACCGGTATTTAAAATGTAAATAAAAAGAAAGCTTTTAGGAGATTTAAGTGTTTCCCCTTGGTATTTAAATTATTCAATTATAACCAAAGCTATTAAAATACAGTTAATTAAAATGGTTAGAGTGTTTTCCTTTGCACTGATCGCAGCGCTGCCCTCTTCCTCCCTCTAGCTGTTTTAATTCCTATTAAAAATGATAATGCTCGACTTTATTCATAAATGCAGCAACTTTAACACGTGGTTCTGCAAGAGATCCCTTCGGTACACAACTGCTCTGGCTTGCTCCTTTTTCCGGCAGTGATGTGGAAATTTTGCTCGAGTCTTTGGAGGCTTTGTGGGCACTTAATAAGCAAGAGCTCAGCACCCCAATGCAAAGCAATTTCTCCTCCCCACCAAAAAAGCACATCGACTGCCCCCTCCCTCACCTCAAAAGGAAGGGAGGAAAAAGCATTTAAATGCAGCAAAAGTATTTGGTGCAGTCAAATATAATTAAAGGCTCCAAGAGAGCTCCAAAGTTTAATAACCACAGCAACAGTCTTAACGCTCAGACCCAGGTTTCATAAGTGATAATATTGAAGCCGGCAAATCACCACTTTAAATATTTTATGAGAAAGGTTTTCATTGCATTCCACTGGAAATACCGCCATGTGTGGCTGCAGTAGAAATGAGCAAGAACATTCTACTCTGTTCTGTCCTGTATTTTTATGGCTTATCATTATTTGCTGAGAGCCAGCTTGGTCTAATGCAGGGGTCAGCAACCTGCGGCTCTGGAGCTGCATGTGGCTCTTTCATCTCTCTGGTGCAGCTCTCTGTTGCTGGTTGACTCCACAATTGATAGGGCTTTTGGTTAGGACAGGTAGAGGAAAAAGGATGCTGCACTAGGAGGAGACTCTATGGTGAGGAAACTGGACTTCTGGTTGATTCCACAATTGATAGGGCTTTTAGTTAGGATAGGTAGAGGAAAAAGGATGTCACGCTAGGAGGAGACTCTATGGTGGGGGAACTGGACTTCTAGTCAGCTCCACAATTGATTGGGCTCTCGGTTAGGACAGGTAGAGGAAAAAGGACACCGTGCTAGGAGGAGACTCTATGGTGGGGGGAACCAGACTTCTGGTCAGTTCCAGAATTGAATGGGGGGCTTCCTGTTAGTACCTTTGTGGCTCTTTGAGTGCTCAAGGTTGCCGACCCCTGGTCCAGTGGTTAAGGTGCCAGGCCAGAAGCCGGGGAACTGTGTGTTGTAGTCCTGTCTTAGGCACAGAGACAGATGGGTGACTTTGGGCCAGTCACACCATCTTCTCAGCCCTAGGAAGCAGGCAAGAACAAACCACTCCTGAGAAATACCTTGCCAAGAAAACTTCAGGGACTTTTTTAGGTTGTGGCCAGGTGTCCAACAAAATGGATTCCAAGGGAACAAATATGTTGTAGTCAAGGTTGGGCTTCAAAAAAATTAGCAACTGGTTCTCTGCCTGGTTGCTGGGTGGGTGTGGCCTAGTCAGCCTCCTGCACCATGGTGGGAGGGCATTTTTGCCCTCCCCAGGCTCTGGAGGCTCTCCAGAGGCTGAAAACGGACCCATTTCCAGCCGTCTGGAGCCTCTGGGAGGCCCGCTTTTCACCCTCCCTGAGCCTCCACAAAACAGTGTGGAGACTCCTGGGAGGCGCAGGGTGGGATGGGCATGGCCAGACAGTCATTGCAACATTGACTTCTGTAAAGCCTTCGATTCAGTGGTACACGACAAACTACTACTAAAACTAAATCTTATGGCATCTCTGGACAACTGCACAACTGGATAGAAGCATTTCTGTCAAACAGACAACAAATGGTCCAAATTGGGAGCGTCCTATCAAATTCTGTACCTGTCAACAGTTGTGTCCACCAAGGCAGTGTTCTAGGACCAACTCTCTTCATACTCGACATAAATGACCTCTGTGATCATATTAAGAGCAACTGCGTTCTCTTCGCTGATGATGTAAAGCTATTCAACACCACAAACAATACTGCTACCCTTCAAAAAGACCTTGACTATGTATCAGAATGGTCAAACAAATGGCAACTTCGAATCTCAACAAATAAATGCTCCGTCTTACATATTGGCAAAAAAAATCAAAAAATAAAATACAAGCTGAATAGTCAAGACCTTGTTGATGATCCAAACTCTGTCAAGGACCTTGGAATACTCATCTCTAATGATCTAAGTGCTGGAGCTGTAACTACATAGCCAAAAAGGCATTAAGAGTTGTTAACCTAATCCTCGTAGCTTTTTCTCTGGTAATATCACACTACTAACTAGGGCATACAAAACATTTGCTAGACCAATACTCGAATACAGCTCATCAGTCTGGAACCCACATTACGCATCTGATATTAACACAGTTGAGAAAGTCCAGAAATATTTCACAAGAAGAGTTCTCCACTCCTCTACTCATTGCAGAATACCTTATGCCACTAGACTTGAAATTCTAGACCTAGAAAACCAAGAACTATGCCGTCTTCGGTCCGATCTAAGTATAGTATATAAAATCATACATTGCAATGTCCTACCGGTCAATGAATACTTCAGCTTCAACCATAACAATACAAGAGCACACAATAGATACAAACTCAAGGTTAACCACACCAATCTTGATTGCAGGAAATATGACTTCATCAACATAGTGGTCAATGTCTGGAATACTCTACCTGACTCTATGGTTTCTTGCCCAGACCCCAAAAACTTTAACCTTAGACTTTCTACTATTGACCTCACCTCTTTCCTAAGAGGTCTGTAGGGGGTGTGCATAAGCGCACCAACGTGCCTACCGTCCCTGTCCTATTGTTTCTTTTGTTTCTTTTATTGTTTCTTTTATTTTTCTTATATGTATTCATTTCATGTATTCATAACTATGTTTACCCTTATACTTATTATCTTGTAAGTGATTGACAAATCAAACAAATAAAAAATAAATAAAATAACTACCAGTTCAATGAACTAGATGCAAAATTAACATCACGTTCATCTGAACCAGTGTGGACTGGTAGCAGCCCATGCCCTGGTTGTAGCTTCACAAGCGTAATAACCTGGTTTCTGGCTATGCGCATGGTCAAGGGATGAAACAATATCCCCAGCTATTTTAAGATCCCCTGAAAGCTCCTTCTAAAATTTTGTAAATTCTTTAAAATGGTATTCCCAAAGCAGGGATATAGGAAATCAAACTTTGGATTTGAAAGATGTGACCTTAATTTAAATGGCACTGGAGTCACAGCCCCTTCTGCATCTGTTGCCACACATTCTGACTTTATGCTGGGGTGGAAAAGGATGTAACCAGGGGTGGGATGCTACTGTTCTATAGAACCGGTAGCTGTGAAGAGCAGCTGACACTGAATCGGTTCAGTGTTTGGCCCACCCACCTGCCCGGGCTCTAGGCTGTCCTTTATTCCCTGCTTTTCCCTCCTCAGATGCTTTGTGTGGCACAGCTGAGGTTGAAAAAGCAGGAAACAAGAGGATTTTCAAACATTGCGCACCCGAGTGCAGCGCTTGTCAGCTGTGCAGGTGGCACAGCTGATTTCTTGCAAACGCTGCACACACACGTAGTTTGGAGAACCGGCAAATCGTTCCACTGGCTGGCCCCGCCCCTCCCCGCCCACTCACTCCTTACCTGGCATGCGAGCCATCCAACTTGCCCGGTTTGGTAAATTGCTAGTTTTCCTTCCTCCCACCCAACCATCAGCTATTCTGCTCTTCCAGGAGATTTAGATTAGCTAGAAAGCAGGAAATCCTTGGATTTCTTGCTTTCTAATAATCTAAGCAAGCTGAACTTTCCTTGGAACTGAAGCTTCTACTTTTCATTGCAGAGTCAGAGTCAGACTCAGGTAGCTGATGGTGTGTTGTGAGTTAATTTTGTGCGTTTGCTTGCAAGCAAATTTTATGTGACAGATTCAGGTAGCTGATTGGAGATAGATAGATCTCTAAGTGAATCTGTGATTCTGTGAGCAACTCAATCTGCCTGCCTGCTTTGCCTGCTTTTGGGTAAAAGTTGCTCTTTTTTAATAAAAAAAATCAATATTTACATAAATATTTATAATATTTACATACAAGCCCAGTCAGCAAGACGCACCCACCCAGTCACATGACCACCAAGCCACACCCATAAATTAGGCCACACCCACAGAGCCGGTTGTTAAGAAATTTGAATCCCACCCCTGGATGTAATGTATCCAATTTCAAATTGGATCACATAGAACAGGTCTGCTAAATTAGCAGTTCTAAACCAGCTAATAGAAGCAACTAAGTGAGGGTTTCTGCAATGTCAAAAGGATAACCGACAACTCGGCAGTCTCAGCTGCCATTTTGTGCCCTGCACAGCCATGCCTGCTGGGAGGAAGTCTCATTTGTCTCAGTGGGACTGACTTCTGAATAAACACTATCGCTGTGACTCGGCCAATGAACACTACCCATTTAAGAGAGAGAGAGAGAAACATTTTCACCCTTCTTGATTGAGATCCTTTGTTAGACTGCAAGGAAAGGATGAACTCACCCTTTTGTCTGAAAGCTTTTGTGAGCCCTGTACATCTTCCCTCTCATGAATAAACAAGACTTTCTTTATTTATTTAGGGATGAGGAAATCAGAGGAGATTGAGACGGTTATGCAATGACCATGCTGGGGTTTAGTTTATTGAAGCTGGAAGATATGAGGACGACAAGCGAAAGCATTAGACTGGTGGTTTGCTGGTTTCATAATGCGCTGGCACCTGCTGTGCTCTGCATCCTGTTACTAAATTCATCTCCAGCAAGCTGTTTTCGGCTCCTTCCAAACTCCAAACTGCTCCCAACCCCCTTGGCCAATTTGGATGAGCACTGTTTGTTCTTCAGAGACCTGGAGTTGCAAAGACAGGCTTGGGACTCAAAGGTGACCTTCTCCAGATGTCTTCCAGCTCCACCGGTCAAAATGCAGCATCGAGGAAAAAAAACAAAACAAGATTTGAACATTCCCCCAAAGATCACGGCAGAGCTTAAGAGCCCTAGCATAAATTATGCACCGTGCATTTCCAGTTTTCCCTGGGCTGCTGTGCCATGCAAAATGATGGAAGGTTCTTACCCAGGGTGAGATTTATGAACCCCAGGAGAAATCAACCCCCCTGCAAGTGGCACCATGACTCTGATTGATTGTGGAAAAGGACATTTGCTCCAAAATGAGGAAGCAAAATAGTCAGGGGGAAAGGAAAGATTCTTGTCTTAGATTCTTGCATCCCACTGATTTTAGTGAATCGTTGGATCAGAGGTGGTATTCAGCAGGTTCTGACCAGTTCTGGAGAACTGGTAGCGGAAATTTTGAGTAGTTCAGAGAACCGGCAAATGCCACCTCTGACTGGCACCACCCCCATCTATTCTCTGCCTCCCAAGTCCCAGCTGATTGGCTGGGTCTTCTTTGGTTGCTCTGCACAGGAGAACAGAGCTGGAAAGCAGGTTAGTGGGATGGGGAGGGAATGGGGATTTTGCAGTAACCTTCCCCTGCCATGCCACCAAGCCACACCCACCAAGCCACACAAGGCCCACCAAGCCATGCCCATAGAACCGTTAGTAAAAAAAATTGAATCCCACCACTGCCCCCATTTATTATCTGCCTCCTGAGTCCCAGCTGCTCAGCTGGGTCTTCTTTTGTTACCCTGGGAATGGGGATTTTGAGGTATCCTTCCCCTGCCACGCCCGCCAAGCCATGCCATGCCTGCCAAGCCATGCCACGCCCACCAAGCCACACCCGCAGAACTGGTAGTAAATTTTTTTGAATCCCACCACTGCCCCCATGTTTTCTTTTGTTGCCCTGGACAGGAGAACGGAGCTGGAAAGCAGGTTAGTGGGGTGGGAAAGGAATGGGATTTTATTTCCCAGGAGTGGGGTAGGAATGGAGATCACAACGGAGTATAATCAGATAAGACAAAAGTTAAAAATCCATACAGATGAGATTATGATGTCTTTATAGATGTATATGCTGGATAGACCAATTGTATAAAGATAACAATGTACATATCATAACTATCGTATATTTTACTATGTAAGGCAAAGACAAGGCCAGGACGGTTATGTTGCGTCCAATGTTTTTAATGTGTAATTAATAAAATTGATATTTTTTTAAAAAAGAAGTTGTGGGTGCTCCATCACTGGTGGTTTTTAAGAAGAGACTGGACACAGTCACTTATCTGAAATGGTATAGGGTCTCCTGCTTGAGCAGGGGGTTGGACTAGATGACCTCCAAGGTCCCTTCCAGCTCTATTCTGATTAGATTGCATATTAGCTGACCCTGTACAAGTACAAAGCATGTGGCAACTGGTACCCAGTTGGGTAAAGGAGAACAGACACCAGGCTCAAACTGAGTGGCACAGTATGCAAAGCCAATTAATTGTCATTATCTCCCTACATGCATCTCTTGAAGGATCCAAGATGCACTTAAGCAAATGGGCTTGACGGTTACATGGACATCTAATTAAGCTGAGAAATAATGTCTTAACAATACAGTTCAGATGGAAGGAATGTTGTCACAGTGGATTCTGCATGGAGAGACGAGGTCTATGTCAGCCTTGTGAAGAGCAACTAAGATGATTAAAGGCCTGGAGATAAACACATATGAAGAACGGTTGCAGGATTTGGGTACGGCTAGTCTAGAGAAAAGAAGGATTAGGGGTGACAGGATAGCAGTATTCCAGTATTTGAGGGGCTGCCCCAAAGAAGAGGGGGTCAACTTATTTTCCAAAGCACTACACAGGGCAGGACAAGAAATAATGGATGGAAACCAATCAAAGAGAGATGTCACAACTTTTGAGCACCCTTAATTTTTGGAAATTGAAAGCGGAAAAATTTGACGCGCCCTAACTACAGAATAATAGTTGAAAGGAACCTCGAAGGTCTTCTATTCCAGCTGCCTATTGAAATAGGAGAACCTGTACTATTTCAGACAAATGGTTGTCGGATCTCTTCTTAAAAGCCTTCAGTGACTTCTGCAGACAAGTTGTTCCACTGGTTAATTGTTCTTTCAGGAAATTTCTCCCGAGTTCCAAGTTGCTTCTCTCCTTGATTCGTTTCCATCCATTGCTTCTTGTCCTGCCTTCAGGTGCTTTGGAGAATAGCTTGACTCCCTCTTCTTTGTGGCAACTCCTGAGATACTGGAACAGTGCTATCATGTCACCCCTGGTCCTTCGTTTCATTCAGTTAGACATACCCAATTCCTGCAGCTATTTTGCTTCAATTTCAGAGGTATTTTCCTCTTTTGTGGGATTATATGTCACTGCTGAAAGTGCCTGAGAAGGTAAAGGAAAAGGTAGACTAAACCAGTTCTCCATCTCTCCACAGCAGCTCTGACTGCAGGATGGGTTTGTAGGAGCAGAGGGTGCTTAAAGAGCATTTGAAAGAGATTATCTTCGCTGGTCTACTCACATTCCTGAAACAACTAGAGGGAGAGAGAAAAATCCGGTTCTGGAATCTTCCTCTCCGTTGAATCAGTGATGTTTTCGTACATTTAATATCAGTGACTCAGCTCTTTGACCGTGAAAGGATGGGAGGACGAAGAAGAAAAGATACGTTATGTCCTCAGCCTTCTATGCACCACAAAGTCAGGGTGTGTGTGTGTGTGTGTGGGGGAAACGTAGGCTTCCACTTGTGTTTGTTGGCAGTTTTCTAAGAGGCCAGAGTCAATAGAGGACAAGTGAGATTGACTGTCCTTGGATACCCTGAAGCATCTAAAGCTGGCAGAGGGCTGCAGCTGTTGGGAAGAAGAGGTAATGGAGAAGTCTATGCCATGTTCCCTCAGGAAGGATTAAGCAATGGGAAGACTTCAGTATGAAACCCTTGCAAATTCTGGATGCAGGGACCTCCTTACCTAAATGTTCTTCCTGCAGCTATCCTGCAGCTATCTGCCCTCTGAGAAGTCAGTCTCAGTCAGTCTCATACCTTACTTACCTTTCAGTGAATAACAGAATTACAGAGTTGGAAGGGACCTTGGAGGTCTTCTACTCCAACCCCCTGCATAGGCAGGAAACCCTACACCACTTCAGACAAATGGTTGTCCAATCTCTTCTTAAAAACTTCCAGTGTTAGAGCATTCACAACTTCTGGAGGCAAGTTGATTCACTGATTAATAGTGCTCACTGTCAGGAAATTTCTTCTTTGTTTTAGGTTGATTCTCTCCTTGATTAGTTTCCATCCATTGTTTCTTGACTTGCCTTCTGGTGCTTTGGAAAACAGATGATAGATAAAATGATGAGAGAGAGAGAGAGAGAGAGAGAGAGAGAGAGAGAGAGATAGATAGATAGATAGATAGATAGATGATAGATAGATACATAGATAGATACAGGTGATAGATGATTGATACATAGATACTGTACATAGATAGATAATCCTTTCTTTGTTTTATGTAATTCAAGTCAGCATACATCATGTTTCTACCTTCTATTTTCAGTACAACAACAATCCTATAATGTTGGTTGGGTTAGGAAAGAAGATTAATCCCAAAGTCGTCTTGCCAGCTTTATACCTAAGGGTATAAAGGGAGAATTAGAAGAAATGGTTTCCCAGTTGCTACTCCAGCACTTTAACCATTACCCTAAGCTAACTCTCATGGATGGATGGATGGATGGATGGACAACCAGACAGGCAATCAAAAAAATAGCTGACCAGACCAACAGATGTAACATTAATTTCCTTTCTTAGGTTATCTCCTTTTTTGTCTCTCATTCTTTGTCTCTCCTTCCTCTCCTTTTCTGGGCAAATGTAAAAAAAATATATCAGGAATTGCAGCAAAGCTATGAATCATTCTTCCCTTTGCCAAAGCCACTCTCTGGGTGGGCTTTTTTGGCGGCCTCATAGAATTTGCCTTTATGACCCTGTCAGGCTCCCATTTCTCCTCAGAGGAGTTGTCTACCCCCACTCCCCAGGCCATGATTTTTCCCTTACACTGAAGGAAAGGGTGTCATGTTTAATTATCAGAAGTATTGTGTGTCTTACTCTTTTCTCCCATGTGTTTTCCCAATCACATTTAATGAATTAAAACTGAAGGCAGATTCAGAGTTTGAACTCATTTTGTGTACTTCTGTGAGAATTGCTTCTCTCTCTCTCTCTCTCTCTCTCTCTCTCTCTCTCTCTCTCTCTCTCAGAAGGAGGGGGAGTCCCAAAAACTTACTTCCATTACAAATACAGAGAAGTCTTATCTGCCAATAGTTATGGGGACTGATGCGATCTTTCTACATCACCAGTGGTTGAATTATTCATCGTAACCTGAAAGGGAGACCTGTCGAAATTAAACACCTTGGTAGAGGCCCAGTCAAAGAAAACAAGGTTAGAGTTGTAAATCCCTCAGCTACACACTGGGTGGTCTCTGCAAGTGGAATATTGTGAGTTTCCACAAATCTTTTGAAGCTAGGATTCCTCACGTTAAATTTCCTCATGTTATTTTTTTTTAATAGCTCCAAGCCATGATGTGAGATCTTCTGCCACAGGTCTTTCATGGTCTCTGTCCACCCAAGTCTCCACAGAAGCCACAAATATGTCACCTCAAATGATATGATGACATTACTTGCTTTGGACATCCCTCTGCCCCTTTAATATATATATATATATATATATAGCCTGTTTCAACTCCTCCCCTAGGATGGTGCTATAGGGCATTGTATGCCAAAATAACTAGACAACAAAGATAGTCATCCCCCACACCGTTACTCTGCTGAACTAGATCCTCACAGTACTGTCCTATGTCCAAGTACAATATATTTACTCATGTAGTATGGTTGTAGCATTATTACTATCCTTTTAATCTTCACTACTACCCCCTCTTATTGATATAAGATATAATTATTATGATTATTATTACTTCGTTGCTTTGCATGTACACTGAGAGCTTCTGCACTGGAGGCAAATTCCTTGTGTGTCTAATCACACTTGGCCAAATAAAGTATTATTCTATTCTAATTCTATTCTATTCTATTCTATTCTATTCTATTCTATTCTATTCTACTCTACTCTACTCTACTCTACTCTACTCTACTCCACTCCACTCCACACCACACCATTCTTTATTATGTTGTTCTATTCTATTCCTATTCCTATTCTGTTCTGTTATGCTCTACTCTGCTCTACTCTGCTCTAATCTGCTCTGCTGCTCCACTCCACTCCACTCCACTCCACACCACACCATTCTGTATTCTATTCTATTCTATTCTATTCTATTCTATTCTATTCTGCTCTGCTCTCTCTCTGCTCTGCTCTCTCCATTCCACTCCACACCACACCATTCTTTATTATGTTGTTCTATTCTATTCCTATTCCTATTCTGTTCTGTTATACTCTACTCTACTCTACTCAACTCTACTCTAATCTACTCTACTGCACTCCACTCCACTCCACACCACACCACACCACACCATTCTGTATTCTATTCTATTCTATTCTATTCTATTCTATTCTATTCTATTCTATTCTATTCCATTCCATTCCATTCCATTCCATTCCATTCTTATTTTCTATTCTATTCTTATAACGAGGACAACAAAGCCTTCTGATAGTTTTAAAATTATTCTGGCTGAACCAATTCACATATCATAATCCAAAGGATAGAAAGTAAAGAACAGTCTTGCCAATGGAACACATGTATTTATTACTAAGCCTGGAAAAGCACATGCCCCTTATTTTTAACTTGGTGTTAATTAGGCAGCGTTTGCTCATCTAAGCCATGGCTTCCTATTATATTGGATGGCAGATCTAAACTACGTACCAGTAATTATGCAGCCATCAGGTTCTCAGTGATGGCAAGGCTCTAGCCTTCTGTCTCATTATCATTATTCTAGGTAAACTGTAACAGAAGGCACGGACTTAATCACTGAACAAGAAGAAGGAGTCCACTCAAGAGGGATAGAACAGCTGCTGACCATCAGGTTCACCAGCTTGGTGGATTCTAAAGGAGTGACCTTCTGGAAATTAACCTGAAACTTGAGGCCTCCTAGTCCACAACTTCTAAAAACTACAAATTTCCAGAGGCTCAGGTAGTACGCATCTATCGTCTTTCCATCAGAATGCTTTCCATATTCATATCACATGTCTTACAGGCTTTTATAAAGGTCACCTGGACCCAGGAAGATGGTTGCTGACTTGAAATAAACACCTACACAATCTGTACATATACAAAGACAGGCATATATGCAGTGGTGGGCTGCAGCTAGTTTGGACTGGTTGTAGCAAACTGGTACAAACAACGATCAGCTGGCCCCACCACTCACCTCTGCTCTATCCGGTCTTACATTTCCTTCTTTTGCAGCTCAGCTGATTTGCACGGCAAAGTGGATTACCACGCCTCAGCTATTTTACTTAATGGGGAAGGCTGGAAGGTGAACTAGAGAGGATCAAATTGGTGTTTATTGGTGTTCATTGAATGCTGCACGTACGAAGTGTGCGCTCACAGAACCGGTTGTTAAACTGGCTGCAGCCCACCAATGCATACATGTGGTGGGTTTCCAAATTGTTTCCCACTGGTTCTATGTGCAGTTCTATGCCTGTGCGCTTAGTGCAATTTCCACTACGGGTATGCCAGAATCGGTCCGAACTAGCTGAATACCACCTCTGATGCCCAGGCAGAAGCAAAATAAGTTATCAGTTAGAGCTAGGGTAATCTATCTCACAAGTCAACGTAGTTCCATCTATTTTTAGTAGAAGTACTTTTCAATCAGAGGTAAAGACTATGCAGAAAGACAGGTATGGCTGAAAAGGAGAGTACACTCAACTAGAGTTCTTGTAGAAGAAATTTAGTGCCCTCTTCCCGTCTTCAGTAAACCATCATTTTAAAATTGTGCTATAACATCCAGATCCAACTTACCATCTATCACTCCACTGTACCAGTTGAAATAAATCGTTCCTATATTCTATTGTATCAGCTAAAAGCTATCCAGAAAAGAAAAAAATAAGTAAAAACTCTTTCAGAACCAACCAATTGAACACTCTTCTCTTTTCTAAGAATATGCTTTCTAGTAATCCAAAACAAATGTTTCCATTGCCCTCTAACATAAATTCATTGAAGTTGGTTTCAGCTGGCTTCCTACTCAGAAGGTTGCCTCCTGTTAGTACTGCTTATCTATAGATAACAGAAAAATAGAATTGGAAGGGACCTCGGAATTCTTCTAATTCAATCCCCTGATCAAGCAGGACACCCTATTCCACTCTGACCAAATGACCATCCAATCTCTTTTTTAAGAACTTCCAGTGATGGAGCTCCCACAACTTCTGGAGGCAAGCCATTACACTGACTGATTCTTCTATTGGGAAGAATAAACTCCACCCAGCCACCTCCTCCTCTGCCGTCCCCTTCTTCTTATTTTGCCCTCAATCATTCCCAGCATTAGGCTCTTCTTCAGTAAGTCCTTCCTTCTCAGGAGGTGGCCAAAGTCTTTGAGTTTCATCTTCAAGATCTGGCCTTCTAAGGAGCAGTTAGAATTGATCTCCTGGACTGACTATCATGGATTTACTTGTTTTGGGGTAAAGTAAGGAGACTGTGGTTGCTATTTTAATGTGGTTGGAAAGAAGTCATACTGTTTCCTCCTAATATCGTGATAGATGTGTCCTCTTATGGATGGATGGCTCAAGAATTCTGGGAGTTGAAGTCCACAAGTCATAAAAGGGCCACAGTTCCCCATGCTGGCTCAGGAATTCTGGGAGTTGAAGTCCACAATTCATAAATGGGCCATCCTTCTCCCCCCCTTGTCTTTCATGTTTCAGCAATGGATCAGAAGAAAGTCACTGAGTGTGTGTCTGAATCCATATACATGTAATTTTGCATGTTTGGATTAATACATGAGCCAATAGTTGGTATCATAGTTATTTTTACTAATTTATTTGATTTTGAGTCCAACTGACTCCAAACATCCTGGGCTGCTTACACTGTTTAAAGCAATCAATAATTTGAAAAGGAATGTTACCAAATAGATTAGAATTTCTGAATATTAGTAACAAGGGCATCCTCAAAGTAAACTGGGGAAGTGAGATTAAGTGTGCTGTGCAACATGAAAATGATACAAGTTACTCAATTTATATTACACAGATTATATTGTTTGTATTATGGAACATGTGATAACATAATAGCTTATACAAGATACCTATGATTAAAAGTAAAAGGAATATTTTGAAAATGTCTCTACAGAAATGCATTCTTTGATGAAAATGGTACCCCAAGATGCATTTTCCCTTGGTTGTAAGGAAAAATCATGCTGTACCCATTTTTAACATGCCTCGTTGTATATAAAAATACAGCTATTTTAGTTTCTTTTACCTCCACCTATGAAGGGAAATTAGTTTCCAAGTGTATACATTAGGAAAAGCTGAAAACAAAAAAAGATACCAGGTTGATTCAACCTGGAAATACAGAGAAACTTTCTGACAGTGAGAACCACCAACCAATGGAACAGAAGTTGCCTTCAGAAGTTGTGGGAGCTTCATCACTGAGGCTTTCAAGAAGAGATTGATGACTGCCATCTGTCAGAAATGGTGCAGGGTCTCCTGCTTTGGGGAGGGTTGGACTAGATGACCTTCAAGGTCCCTTCCAACTCTGTTATTCTGTTCTGAAAACTGTGCATCCAAACAGAAATGCTGAAGTTAAATAAATCAGGCTCCCTCTGTTTGCAATGAGGAGAAACTGAGAGTGTCTGAAATTGATGGATGTCCACACATTTGTAATCCCATCTTGATCGTCTGATTTGGAAAGATGCCGAGGTTGTTTTATCTGCCCTGCTGCTTGGCTCTCAGAGTCCCTGATCCTCTGGCCAATGTTGTTTACCTTCACAGAATGGAACAAATTGCTTCTCCTGTCTGTAAAATGCCTTATGGTGCATCCTCCTTACTACAGGACATTTTAACACGGATTCTTTCGTAAACCACATCGTACAATAGAACAGCTCTTACGCCATGAGACAAGACTAACTGAAATCTTTGAAGACAAATCAGACTGAGAAAACATTAATATGTACAGTCTTTTGAAGTTTGAAGAGTTCCACTTGAAAACAGCAAATTGCCTGCTGCATTGTCTCCTTCATTGTCTGCATGTAGATCTCTTTGATACCAATTCATTAATCAATTAGATTAACCAGTTTTTTAAAAAAAATCAGTTGACTAACATGCCTTCTATTAATCAGGTAGTTGGTTCATTTATTTAAGTTCATTTTTTAAAAAATTCATATTTATATCCCGCCCTTCTCCGGAGACTCAGGGAGGCTTACAATTTTCAGGATACAACCCAATGCGCTCAGCAATAGCCTTCCTTTCATTGTATATGCCTGCTTATTACTAAGCGGCATTTTTACAAAGTCAGCTTATTGCCCCCAACAATCTTAGGTCCTCAGTTTACCTACCCCGAGAGGATGGAAGGCTGAGTCAACCTTGGGCCTGGTGGGATTCGAGCCTGCAGTAATTACAGGCAGCTGGAACTAAGTGCTAGGCTATTAACAGCCTGCACCACCAAGGCTCTTTAAGAATACCTTTAATATAGTGACACGTATTATGCACTTGAAGTGGCATTACAGTGGTGGTATGTTACCGGTTCAGACAGGTTCAGCTGAACTGGTAGTTAAAAGAAATCCTCCGATGATCAGGTGAGAGGAGGCAAAAAATCCTCCCACAATCAGCTGAGAGGAGAAAGAAGAAAAAAAGTGCAGAATCGGCCCTCCTACTCACCCCTGCGCTTTTCTGTTCTTTATCCTCTCAGCGAATTGGTGCTGCAGGCCTCAGCTGATACGGGGAAAGCTGCACAAGCTTTCCCCACATCAGCTGTGGCAAACCTCTTCTTTAAAAAGTCAATTTCCTTTTTCTTAGACATGGGAAAAATGGTATGGATGATTCCAGGGGTGCAATTCAACCGATATAACAACCAGTTTGGTGAGCGCACACTTCGCTTAGGTATTGTGGTTAGCCGGCAGCAGGTGCAGAAGGCTGAGGAGAGCGAGGACTCAGATGAGAAGCCAGGACCATTAGGGAGTGGTCTGCTGCCTTCAGAGATTGTGGGGGCTGGCAGCAGCGATGAGGAAGTTCCCAAGGACCCTGTGCCAAGTGCGCATGTGTGCAGGGCTGCTGGTAGGAAAGAACAGCTGCAGCAGCACGGGTGACTTGGGAGTAAGGCTGCAAGGTAATGGCCCCTCCTTCAAGAAGATAAAAGCCAGCTGTGAATCAGATGTTTTTTTATTATTATTATTCATATTTGTATGCCGCCCTTCTCTGGAGACTCAGGGCGGCTTACAATGTTTGGAGCACAACCCAATGTGCTCAGCAATAGCCTTCATTTCATTGTATATGCCTGCTTATTATTACTAAGCGGCATTTTTACAAAGTCAGCTTATTGCCTTCAACAATCTTGGGTCCTCACTTTACCTACCCCGAGAGGATGGAAGGCTGAGTCAACCTTGAGCCTGGTGGGATTCGAGCCTGCAGTAATTACAGGCAGCTGGAACTAAGTGCTAGGCTATTAACAGCCTGCACCACCAAGGCTCTTTAAGAATACCTTTAATATAGTGACACGTATTATGCACTTGAAGTGGCATTACAGTGGTGGTATGTTACCGGTTCAGACAGGTTCAGCTGAACTGGTAGTTAAAAGAAATCCTCCGATGATCAGGTGAGAGGAGGCAAAAAATCCTCCCACAATCAGCTGAGAGGAGAAAGAAGAAAAAAAGTGCAGAATCGGCCCTCCTACTCACCCCTGCGCTTTTCTGTTCTTTATCCTCTCAGCGAATTGGTGCTGCAGTCCTCAGCTGATACGGGGAAAGCTGCACAAGCTTTCCCCACATCAGCTGTGGCAAACCTCTTCTTTAAAAAGTCAATTTCCTTTTTCTTAGACATGGGAAAAATGGTATGGATGATTCCAGGGGTGCAATTCAACCGATATAACAACCAGTTTGGTGAGCGCACACTTCGCTTAGGTATTGTGGTTAGCCAGCAGCAGGTGCAGAAGGCTGAGGAGAGCGAGGACTCAGATGAGAAGCCAGGACCATTAGGGAGTGGTCTGCTGCCTTCAGAGATTGTGGGGGCTGGCGGCAGCGATGAGGAAGTTCCCAAGGACCCTGTGCCAAGTGCGCATGTGTGCAGGGCTGCTGGTAGGAAAGAACAGCTGCAGCAGCACGGGTGACTCGGGAGTAAGGCTGCAAGGTAATGGCCCCTCCTTCAAGAAGATAAAAGCCAGCTGTGAATCAGATGTTTTTTTTT
Organism: Naja naja; assembly: GCA_009733165.1. Taxonomy (NCBI): domain Eukaryota; kingdom Metazoa; phylum Chordata; class Lepidosauria; order Squamata; family Elapidae; genus Naja; species Naja naja. The sequence continues at coordinate 91,713,565 of CM019151.1, forward strand.
ATTATTATTATTCATATTTGTATGCCGCCCTTCTCCGGAGACTCAGGGCGGCTTACAATGTTTGGAGCACAACCCAATGTGCTCAGCAATAGCCTTCCTTCCATTGTATATGCCTGCTTATTATTACTAAGTGGCATTTTTACAAAGTCAGCTTATTGCCTCCAACAATCTTGGGTCCTCACTTTACCTACCCCAAGAGGATGGAAGGCTGAGTCAACCTTGAGCCTGGTGGGATTCGAGCCTGCAGTAATTACAGGCAGCTGGAACTAAGTGCTAGGCTATTAACAGCCTGCACCACCAAGGCTCTTTAAGAATACCTTTAATATAGTGACATGTATTATGCACTTGAAGTGGCATTACAGTGGTGGTATGTTACCGGTTCAGACAGGTTCAGCTGAACTGGTAGTTAAAAGAAATCCTCCGATGATCAGGTGAGAGGAGGCAAAAAATCCTCCCACAATCAGCTGAGAGGAGAAAGAAGAAAAAAAGTGCAGAATCGGCCCTCCTACTCACCCCTGCGCTTTTCTGTTCTTTATCCTCTCAGCGAATTGGTGCTGCAGGCCTCAGCTGATACGGGGAAAGCTGCACAAGCTTTCCCCACATCAGCTGTGGCAAACCTCTTCTTTAAAAAGTCAATTTCCTTTTTCTTAGACATGGGAAAAATGGTATGGATGATTCCAGGGGTGCAATTCAACCGATATAACAACCAGTTTGGTGAGCGCACACTTCGCTTAGGTATTGTGGTTAGCCAGCAGCAGGTGCAGAAGGCTGAGGAGAGCGAGGACTCAGATGAGAAGCCAGGACCATTAGGGAGTGGTCTGCTGCCTTCAGAGATTGTGGGGGCTGGCGGCAGCGATGAGGAAGTTCCCAAGGACCCTGTGCCAAGTGCGCATGTGTGCAGGGCTGCTGGTAGGAAAGAACAGCTGCAGCAGCACGGGTGACTCGGGAGTAAGGCTGCAAGGTAATGGCCCCTCCTTCAAGAAGATAAAAGCCAGCTGTGAATCAGATGTTTTTTTTATTATTATTATTCATATTTGTATGCCGCCCTTCTCCGGAGACTCAGGGCGGCTTACAATGTTTGGAGCACAACCCAATGTGCTCAGCAATAGCCTTCCTTCCATTGTATATGCCTGCTTATTATTACTAAGTGGCATTTTTTACAAAGTCAGCTTATTGCCTCCAACAATCTTGGGTCCTCACTTTACCTACCCCAAGAGGATGGAAGGCTGAGTCAACCTTGAGCCTGGTGGGATTCGAGCCTGCAGTAATTACAGGCAGCTGGAACTAAGTGCTAGGCGTTCAATAGCCTGCACCACCAAGGCTCTACAATGTTCATTGTAGGAAGCAAAAACGTTTTGAAACACAGCCTTGTGGACATTGCAGTATCTTAAGTTCATATTTGAAGACTCTTGTGTTCTGAAATATTTCTTATCTGTGATTCTTGGCAGTCTCGTACAGTTTTGGTGAGGCTTGTGTTTATCAAAGTTAATTAGTCTGCAACAGCCTTTTAACCGGGGATTCGTAAGACTCATTAAAAGGTTTCTGTTCCCTTTGGTTCATGTTTGTTTTATTGGAAAAGGGTTTGGATCAGAACATTGGGTCTCCTGCTTGGGTTGGTTACTAGAAGACCTCCAAGGTTCCTTTCAACTCTGTTATTCAGTTAAAATGGGCATTCCATTAAATACAGAATTTTAAGACCGTGAAAGGAATATTAGCTGAAAATCTATAGGAGATTTTTGTGGAATGTCAGTTACTAAGGAGTTATCACAAGTGGCCCTGGAAAATGTCAGCATTGCAGAACTAATAGAGAGAGAGCTGAACATCAGAAAATGGTGAATAATTTAAATAGGGAGAAAGATTATCAAACTTGTTTTTACCTTGTCATGGACAACTATCAGTTATGGGCCTTCTCTTCCATTAAGGATGGGCAATAGATCAAGATGTAACATTTGTTGCCGAGTTCAGTTTCAGATTAGGTGTGAAGCAGCCAGCAGTGTGTCATTGTCTCATGCTGCATTACCCAGGACTTGTGGAATTGCAGCCATAAAAACCCACCTTCTATGAAATAACTTGATTGACTGACGTTTCTATAATCACCCCTCCATTCTCATGCTGATTCTGATCAGACTGGAATCTCACACTCCAAATAACCGTGTTGGCTAGATTCCTTTTTGACTTGTTGTGTCTAAATAATTAATTGTTGTTTCCCAATTAGGCGTGTCAGATTTGAACCTGATATCCTGCTGTTTCTTTTCAACAAGCAAAACCCTCCTGCTTGTCTTTTCCAAGGTGTGAGGCTATCACAGCAAAGTGTCAAAATTAGAGATTAGGCAAAGATAAAAGAAACAACAACCAGGGCAATGAGCAAGTTAGCACTGCTGTGCCATTAACAGCCTTTGTTGCTTTTTTTGACATCTCTTGAGACACAAAGCTGTTGTAACACAGGTGGGTGTAAAAGCAGAAATGTTGGCATTCATTGTTGGGATGTATTACTGTGCAGCAACTACAGTAGTATTCAGCCAGTGTTTACAAGTTTGGATCTATGGTATATGCTCTATGTTCTTTTGTTCTAAGTAGAGTTTCCTGTTTCCTGTCACAGTAATATAGTTGAGCAGGAAAGCACATGGTGACCGTACCCACTTATTTGCTCTGTGTGGTGCTTTATATAAACAGAATTTCTAACAAGAAAAATCTCAGATTATCAATCACAGGCAATTGTAACTTCAGTTGGAAATAGTCCTTGACTTACAATTATTTATTCAATGACCACTCAAAGTTACAGTGATGCAAAAAAGTGACTTACTATTCTCAGAATGACTCACTCATTAGGATTAAACATTAATTGTTAATTATTGTAAAACACTACATATAAAAATTAGGAATCATTGAATGACAATATGAAAATAACTTCTAGCATTCAGACAATTAAAGGGAATGTTGAAAGTTGAAATTTGCAGAATATTTTTTTTGGAGTAGCAACTAGCTCTCTGCATTATAGCTACCAGCTCAGTTACAAATATCTGTAAGGGTGAGGTTACTCCTGTATGTTCTTACAAAGGAGGCATTGTGTGAAACATCTGTAAAAGTGAAATTATAACTTGATGAAATCCTTGCTTATAAAATGTCTTTTCCCTTTAACCATGGTGAGTCCTCTCCTGGAGATATTTAAATTTTGCTGAACATCTGGAAAAACTATTCTATGGCTGAGCAGCAAATATGAAAAGTTGCCATGTGTGCTTGGCATTCTATGCAATATTATGAGGCCAAAGGGGTGAAATTGGGGACCAGAGTGATCTATGGAGATCAGGATAGGATACTGAAGAAGAGATTTTTCTCCAAGCTGGATATATGACTCTGGGCCATTTGCAAATAATTCGAACAAATATAAAACATTGGGGGGAAAAAGAGTAGCATATAAAAAAATAATACAAAAAATATTTTTCAGTAAAGGCAGAATCTCCTGTAGATTTTAGACTAATGTCCCCTTTGCAGTCTTAAGTAATAATGTATAAAGAGCATATAAAAAATAAAAATTCAGAAAAAAATGTAGCAAAGGAAATCACATTCGACATAGGAGAATATTTGTAACTCCAAGTTGAAGTGTGGCGTCCTTGGAGTTCTCTGAGTTTGGTGGTTTTCTTGCAGACATTTCTTGACCAAACTAGGTAGCATCATCAGTGCTAGAAGAGAATGGAGTTTGCAGAGTGGAGACGAGAGGAGGAGGAGAAGGAGGAGGAGGATTGTGGGGTCCTTGATGCTCCCTGAGTGTAGGAAGCCCCACTCCCAGATTAAAATATTCTTTATTCTTAATATTAAAAAGAGGCAGGATAAAATATTTCCCCCAAAGGGGAATGGAAAAAAATATTAATAGGCAGAAAGCAGCCCCAGTCTTCCTGCCACAGGAAAACAGCCTGAAACCGAAGCTTGAAGAGGCTAGTTGTTTTGGAATGGGGATTTTGTAGAAAGAATGGGCCAATTTATTCATAAGCAAAGAGACTCCAAATAAGCAACACAATCAGGCAAGCCAAAGCTGACAAGATTAGCTCAGACAAACACCTAGGATCTGCATTTTGCCTGTAGAGCCAGCCATGACCCCCACATGACCTCATAGGAATCTGGCAACAGCCATTAAAATATTAAAGGACATATTGTTGCATAGGAACAGACATCTCAATCACAAAGCTGAGCCTTGGTGGCTCAGGCTGTTAATTGCCTGCACTTAAGTTCCAGCTGCCTACAACTGCTGTAGGCTCGAATCCCACCAGGCTCAAGGTTGACTCAGCCTTCCATCCTCTCGGGGTAGGTAAATTGAGGACCCAAGATTGTTGGGGGCAATTAGCTGACCTTGTAAAAATGCCGCTTAGTAATAAGCAGGCATATACAATGGAATGAAGGCTATTGCTGAGCACACTGGGTTGTATCCCAAAAATTGTAAGCCCTGAGTCTCGGAGAAGGCTGCATATAAATGTAATTAAAAAAAAAAGCCCTAAAGAATGTATAAAAGCCACCTACTCTCAACCCCATTTGGTCAGCCACCCCAGAAACATGCTGCTGTCACTTAAGTTTCTAGCATCCAAATTCCTGCAGCCAGCCTCCATTTCATTCCCTGCGTCTCTATCTCAGCTTGGAACCAGACTGGATTTTTTTCCAACAATGTTTCATTAAGTGGAACACTGAAGATGTTACTTGGGTAATGAAACATCCACAAGAAAACAACCAAGCTCAGAGAGCACCAAGGGCTCCATAGTAACATTCAATACAACCACTGTGCTGACTTTGCCACATTCCTTGATTCCCATTGGCAAAATTGTGTTTTTCATGGTCAGGGCCAATTTAATGTTCAGAGGGATGATATTCTATAAGGCAGGTTCTTTTCATAGTCCCTATCAGATGACACTCCTTAGCTGGTGGAAAGAACAACAGTTGTGTGGGAAAGGATACATGGGAGGAAGGAACTGAGCTCTGTTTGTGTGTGTACATAAGCTGATGGAAAGGAAGGTGTTGTGAGGAGCACATTGTATCCAGTGGTGGGATTAAAAATTTTTGACTACCGGTTCTGTGAGTATGGATTGGTGGGTGTGGCGTGGTTTGGTGGGTGTGGTTTCATGGGCATGGCAGGGGAAGGATACTGCAAAATTCCCATTCCCTCCTCACTCCTGGGAGAAGGTTACTGCAAAATCCCATTCCCTCCCCACCCCACTAACCTGCTTTCCAGCTCTGTTCTCCCATGCAGGGCAACAAAAGAAGACCCAGCTGATCAGCTGGGACTCAGGAGGCGGAGAATAGATGGGGCAGGGCCAGTCAGAGGTGGGATTTGCCGGTTCTCTGAACTACTCAAAATTTCCGCTACTGGTTCTCCAGAACCAGTCAGAACCTACTGAATACCACCTCTGCATCGTGTCCCGTTCAGCGTTGTGCAAGACCACACAAAGCAGCTAGTAGAAACCATCCATTATTAAGAGAGAGAAAAAGTTAGAAAGCTGTAAATGATAGTGCTAAAAAGCAGGGAAAAATGGTGTTTGCAGGGGAACAAAAGAGCATTTAAACAAGGTGGAGATAAATTGCCATTTTAAAACAGCAAGGATGAAAAAAGCACAGCAAGTCATTTCTGGCTCAATGGAATGATTTTTTTTTTCATTTTAAATCCTTTCCCTACTAAACAATTTTGTGGGAACCCACTTCCCCTTGGAACTAAGTGCTGGGCTGGGTGAACTTATCTTAAGGTGAAATCTAAGAAAGTTCCTCTCTTGGAAACTTGAAAAATCAATTGTGCAAATATGGTTGCAAACGATTTGTTAGAAATGTGTGGAAGGAACCATCCCTAGATCCCCAATAAATTTCCAGAAAGTCAGTTTCTTAATCACACAGGAAGCATTCCTGTCTCCGGTTTTAATCCCTTTTATTTTTTTAATTCTGTGAGATTGTTTTAAAAACCAAGGAAAAAAAATAAAACATGGATTCGTGGAATTGTACGAGAAAGCTTCCCTGGTTTAAATCTCCAGTCAGAATGATTTCATCTTTCCCATTGGCGCTGTGCCTTTAAGACTTGCTATTCCAGATGTGTAGGATATTATGTGCTTTAAAATTATTGTTTACATATTGTCTGCTTTTCCCTCTTTCCAAGCTCTGCTATGCCCGGTAATAGACACCATTCGCAACAGGAAATTTCTTGTTTTTATCACAAGCCTTAGGTTATGTCTATCAAGTGTTGAAACAGTAGTGGAGCCTGCATTTCATTCCTCCCCTCCCACAAAAAGCAATATTTTAATGGTTAAAACATTTGCCTACATTCCTTGCAGTTTCTCAGAATAATAGACATCTTCTACTCCTGCTCCTGATCCTATACCATTTCAGACAGGTGGCTATCCAGTCTCTTCTTAAAAACCTCCAGCGATGGAGCACCTACAACTTCTGGAGGCACGTTGTTCCACTGATTAATTGTTCTCAATGTCAGGAAATTTCTCCATAGTTTTAGGTTGGTTCTCCCTATAATGATTTTCCACCTGTTGTTTCTTGTCCTGCCTTCAAGTGCTTTGGAGTATAGGTTGACCCCAGAGGTGGCATTCAGCGGGTTCTGACCAGTTCTAGAGAACCGGTAGCAGAAATTTTGAGTGGTTTGGAGAACCGGCAAATCCCACCTCTGACTGGCCCTGCCCCCATCTCTTCTCTGCCTCCCATTGAATATCAGCTGATTGGCTGGGTCTTTCTTTGTTGCTCTGCACAGGAGAACGGAGCTGGAAAGCAGGTTAGTGGGGTGGGGAGGGAATGGAGATTTTATAGTATCCTTCCTCACCACGCCCACCAAGCCACACCCACGGAACTGGTAGTAAAAAAATTTGAACCCCACCACTGGTTGACCCCTTCTTTTTTGTGGCAGTCCCTTAGATATTGGAACCCTGCTATCATGATATATATATATATATATATATATATATATATATATATATATGTCTTGGTGTATTCGGGTCTTGTCCCGTGTAAGATTCTTCTTCTCCCAGAAGAACGAAGCTGAAGACACCAGCCTGAAGTTGATGGATGAGATTTCGTCGAAACGTTGCCAAGGTATTCTCAATCTTGGTAGCTCAGGCTGTTAAATGCCTGCTCTTAAGATCCAGCTGCCTAAAATTATTGTAGGCTCAAATCCCACCAGGCTCAAGGTTGACTCAGCCTTCCATCCTCTCAGGGTAGGTAAATTGAGGACCCAAGATTGTTGGGGGCAATTAGCTGACCTTGTAAAAATGCCGCTTAGTAATAAGCAGGCATATACAATGGAATGAAGGCTATTGCTGAGCACACTGGGTTGTATCCCAGAAATTGTAAGCAGCCCTGAGTCTTGGGAGAAGGCGGCATATAAATGTAATTAAAAAAAAAAAAAAAA
>CM019151.1:91765462-91804990 GCA_009733165.1 Naja naja
TGCTTCTTAAGGGTGAAGAATGACCAATGGTGACTGTTTGATGAGTTTCATTCTTCCCATTGCTACTGTGTTGCACCCCATTTTCTCACTGAAGTTGTTAGGCTTGAAATCTTTGTCAGAAACTTCTTTCTTGGTGGAGTTCTGGATGATTTGCAGACTTTTAGGTGTCCTCTTTTTCACAACAGAGACAGATGGTATCCAAAAGTTGCATTCAGTGCGGTGCCCAACCTCTGCAATAAAAGTCTTGCCTCTTTCTTCCAAGGTCTTTTTTTCTTCTCCATTCTGAATCTATAAATTCCTTCCTCCACCTCACTACAGTCTGAATCAGAATCTATTTGCTGCCAATGGGTTGTTGATTTTTCCACATCAGAATGGCTTACGGCCTTGTTAATTTCTTATTGTGGCTGCTGCTGAGGACTTGAGCTTCCGCTGAAGAAGCTTCTTCTATGGCCTCCTTAAGCGTGATCTTAGGTTTCATTAATAATTTGCTCTGCAAAACCTTGTCTTTTGGGCCTAGAACAAATCGATCACACATGGCCTCTTCTAAGTTGATAAATTCACATGCCCCAATGTCCCTTAACCTTGCCATGAAGTCATTAACGTTTTCGCTTTCCCCCTGATCCCGACGGTAGAATTCGTTCTCTTAATGAGCACGCGATACTTGTCCGCGTGTCATCTTAATAACTTTTCTAAATTGGGAGTCCATTACCTTCACGTTGCAGCTCCCGCCAATGCCTTCACGCATCTTGAGCGGCGGACCGCAGTGGGTGAGAAAGACCTCCCTCCTCCGCTTCCGAATGTCCGGATCGTTTCCTCCAAATACATTTGGAAACAATCTGCATCACGGTCCCAGTCTTCTGCTGTCGATTGAGCGGGCTGGGGGTGTTCAGCACAGCCATCTCTCTCAGCTTTTTCTCCGTATTGTCTTCTCTTCGGGAAGGATCCCACCTTCGTCGCCAGTGTTAGATTTGCATGAAGAGTCAGACCAGTGCTTCAGTGAAGAGTTTATTAGTGACTACAGCTCATAACAGACCCATTTGGCTGGTCTGCAGCTGCTACTTATAGCCAGCAGTTGTAGTTGCCAGCCAATCAGAGTGCAGGGTTTTCCCGCACTTTTTAAACCAATCATTTCTGACATTTTACAAGAACAGTTCAAACTTAACCAATGACATTCAAACCTGCATACATAACAGGGCCAGCCAGGAGTGGGATTTGGGGGTTCTCCCAATTGCACAGAATCTTAGCTAGGGGCTCTCCCAAACCACTGCAAACCCCCAGCAGCCCCCTCCTGATCTAGGCTGAGATATTCTTTTTTTAAAAAAGGAAAGATAGAAATCATTTGTTAACAGGATTTATAATTCACCAATGCAATCTTCTGGATAGCAGTGTTTTTACTAAGTGGAATATAATTATCGGGGACCCTTATATTTAAGTCATCAATGTTAGAGCGCATACCAGAGAACTTAAGCCTCATTATTCTCTTAGTTATGTTGTGTTTCACCTGGTTGCCAACTTCCCCTCCCCAAATATCAGCAGAATTTTTGCACACGATTCTTTGGGTCAACCAGATTTCTCAAGAGTTGCTCAGTGCGGAAGGCTCTTCTACAGCTGTGGTTGACACAATTAATGTCTAATGAGTATTGGCAGCCCCATGGCATTTGGGAAGAGTCAGGGGCTGTGCCAATCACATCTCCAGTAGCTTGATCAGAGCTAATCAACCCTGAAGTTGTTTTCCTTGCTGGTGTCAACTCGTAAATCATTCCTATGCCTGTTTCTGAGTTGTCATAAGAAGGAGGAGGGGGAAGGCCTGAGGGAGCAGTGTGGCAGATGAAGGCCAGAAGTATATTCCATGCTTATCTTGTAGATATTGTAGCCTAGGCTACTGGATCTTCTGCCCATAAAAATCCTTCTTTGGAGAGTGTGATTGATGACACCCAGCCCATGAAAGTGTTTCATTGGAGAATCTGATGTATGACATACCCAGTGGGGTGGGGAGAAACATGGTCATAGGTGTTGATAGTAAATTATGTGTCTCAGAGTTGGCTTCATACGGGTTAATGCCGGACATGTTGCTCGTAATAAATCTTTTGGATTCTTTTGAAGCTTGGCTAGAGGCTCATGATTTAATTAGGGCAATCGCTGGAATCCTGACAGCTGGATTAGCAGGCTGGGTGGGCTTCAGGATGGGTGGGCCTCATGATGGGTGGGCTACATATGAGTGGGCTTCAGGAAAGAAAAGGGGGCAACGTCTGGTGAAGGTTCATGGCAAACTAGATTCCTCTAAAGGAGCAGAGATGGCAGTGCAGTGAGATTGGCAGGCAGAGAGTGAATTCTGGTGGGTGAAATCTCTCTGGAAAAGGGAGAGATTGTGAGAGCACCCCCCTGTACTCTGGACAGCTCTTTCTTGTGTGTCAACTGAAGGAATGGAGGTTTTTCTGTTTGATTTATGAGTTGAGTGGCTGGGGGTGGAGGGATTCCATCTAAACAGTGATGAGTGCTCCATCATTGGGGGCTTTTAAAAAGAGACCTCACAGCCACTTGTCTGAAATAGTATAAGGTCTCCTCCAAGATCCTTTCCAACTCTTTTATTCTGTTAAACTCATATGCTGATCATCTGATTTCTTTCTTTCCACACTTCCTAGCATTAGGGCCTTTTCCAGAGAGTTAGGTCTTCACATAAGGTGTTTGAAGTAGGGTATTAGAGCCCAGTTATTTGTAGCTCTACAGCACTAACACCAGCACTTAAACTTATATACTGCTTCACAGTTTTTTTACAGCCCTCTCTAAGCGGTTTACAGAGTCAGCCTATTGCCCCCAATAATCTGCATCCTCATTTTACTGACCTCAGAAGGATGGAAGGCTGAGTCAACCTTGAGCCAGTCAGGATCAAACTCCAGACTGTGGGCAGAGTCACCCTGCAATACCACATTCTAAACACTGCACCACTCATTTGATTAATTCAAAGATCCTAAGATCTTTGAACTAATCAGCTGAGGGGTCTTACCTGAAATCCAAAGATCCATTGGTTTGATTTCTTGTCTGTCTACGATATTCTCATGAGTCTTCTTTGCCACCAAAGTTCAAAGGTGTCAACATTCTTCTTGAGCATGCCTCTTTAATCCTTTGCTGCCATAAAGTGACACAGGGGATACCGTGGCTTGCATAATTCCGACTTTTGTACATATAAACACATCACAGCATTTTTTCCAAGGCTTTCATAGCTGTCAGTTCTCCTGTTACAATGGCTGCTTTACTGAGTGCTAAGCTGAAGCATAAAACATAGAATAATAGAATTGGAAGGGATTTTGGATATTTTTGACTACATATTTCTTGACTGTTAATTTCTTCACTGTTGATTGATCCCAAAGGGCAGAAGCTGCCCATCACTTCAATGTTTTCACTGACAATTCTAAGACTGGTAGTTTGACCTATTGTAATCAGTTTTGTCTTTATATTTAACATTATTTCCATTCCCTCCCCACATTCTGTTGCTTGTCCTTTACTAGTAAATCTTGTATATCCTTTGCATATTCAGCTGTCAGACTAATGTCATCTACACAGGGCAGGTTATTGATGTTTCTTCCTCCAATTATAAAATCATGCTCATCTTCTTTCAATCCAACTTCCCTTAATATATATCCAGAATTTCAGTTGAATAACTAAGGAGAGAGTAGATAGCCTCATGGTGCTCCTTTAGAACCTGGAGCCAGTCTGCTTCATTGTGTTCTGTCCACGCTGTGGTTTCCTGACCTATGGGTAAGTTTCTCATGATGACCATGAGATATTGTGGAATTCCCAATTTCTTTTCACACGTTTGACACGATTAAAGGTTTTTCTACGCTCAATGAAACACATATTGATTTTTGTTGGTATTTTTTGGTTTTCCCAATTATCCAGCGAAAATCTCTGTCTGTCTGTCTGTCTCTCTCTCCCTCCCACGCTCTCTCCTCCACTATGTCATTCTTTCCCTCCGTCCCCCTTCCCCTGCTGTTTTCCTCCTCCTTCTCCTTCTCTGTCTTTCTCTCTCAGCCCCTCCCTCTCCTCCTCTTCCTCCTCTTTGACTTTATTTCTTTCCCTCTGTTATGTATGTAGGTTTGAATGTTATTGGTTTATTTGAACTGTTCTTGTAAAATGTCAAATGGTATTGGTTTAAATAGTGCGGGAAGAATCCCTGCACTCCCATTGGCTGGCAGCTGACTGCAGGCTATAAACCAGGCGGGTCTATTCGAGCTGTAGTCACTAATAAAGTCTTTTGGAACTCCTCGCGTCTGACTCTTCATGCAAACTTAACACTGGCGCGAAGGTGGGATTTCCCTGAAGAAAGACGACGTGACGAACAAGCAACTGGCGAGATGGCTGCGCTGAACACCCCCAGCACCGTTCGATCCGGCGACGGAAGACTGGGAATCGTATCGTCGTTTCCACATGTTCCTGGAGGAAGCGATCTCGCCGGCATCCCGAGAGGCGGAAGAGGCGGTCTTTCTCACGCGCTTCTGTCCGGCAGTCTTCAAAATGGCGAAGGCGTTGGAGGCAACAGAGCTGAAGGTAATGGAATGGCCGAATGAAAGACTTTGAGAGCCCATTCGCCCTATCGTGCCTCATTAAGAGACACGAATTTTACCGTCGGGATCAAGGGATAGCGAGAATGTTAATGACTTCGTGGCAAGTTTAAGGGACATTGGGGGTGCTTGTGACTTTACCAACTTAGAAGAGGCCATCGTGATCGGTTTGTTTTAGGCCTTAAAGATAAGGTTTTACAAAGCAAACTATTAATGAAACCTAAGATCCGTTTAAAGAGGCCATTGAAGAAGCTGTTTCAGCAAGCCACCAAGTCCTCAGCAGCGGCCATGAAAAGATTAACAAGGCTTCAAGCCAGGCCTCAAGCCATTCTGATGGGGATAAATCCACATCTACTCATTGAACAAATAGACTCTGATTCTGATGGCAGTGAGGCAGAAGGGATTTTTAAACTCAGAATGGAAAAGAAAAGAAAAGACTCTGGGAAGAACAGGCAAGGGTTCTATTGCAGAGGCTGTGGGGGGCCACCGCACTGATTGCAAGTTCTTTGACTCCATTTGCCTACGTTGTGAGAAGCGGGGTCACATAGCCAGAGTCTGCAAATCATCCAGAACTCCACCAGCTAGGAAGAAATTCCTGATAGAGACTTTAAGCCCAACAATTTCCTTGAAAAATGGGGCAAAATTTAGAAGCAAATGGCAAGAATGAAACTCACCAAACAATCACTATTGGTCATTCTTCACCCTTAAAAGCAGAAAAGTACATGTGAAGGTGTTTATTGAAGGAAGGCCTTGCCAAATGGAAGTGGACTCAGGCTCTTATTTATCTATGGTGTCATGGGACACTATCCACAGACTCTTTCCCAAAATTCAGAAAAAGCATTTCCAGAAGCAAGCACTGACTCTCAAAGACTACCAAGGAACAAGATTCCAGTAGTTGGAGCGAGAGATTTCAGCGTGCAGTTTAAAGGCCACAAGCGTTTGCCCCTGACCATCGTGGACAAGGATCGCCCAAGTTTGCTGGGACTTGAGTGGTTCAAGCCACTTGGCATCGAGGTGACTGGCATCCATCACGTGAGCAGTTCTGACTGGGAAGAGTCCTTGAAGTCTGAGTTTCCAGAGGTCTTCAGAAGGACTGGGCAAGTATATGGGGACCCCTATTGCTTTCAGCCTAGACCCCAAGGTGCCCCCAATCGTTTAAAGCCCAGGAGGGTCCCATTTGCTTTAAAGGAAAAATTGATGCACAATTAGATAAACTCATTGCTCAAGGGGTTTTAGAGCCTACTGACCACTCCAGATGGGAAACACCCATAGTCACACCAGTCAAGGCTGATGGGTCAGTGAGAATCTGTGGTGACTACAAGGGGACACTTAACCATGCGCTGCAGCAGAGCGCATATCCTGTACCAGTTGTGCATCATCTGCTCCATTCCCTTGGCAGGGGTACAGTATTTGCTAAACTGGATTTGCTCAGGCATATCAACAATTAACAGTTGATGATGCCACTGCAGAAGGCACAAACAATTGTGACCCATAGAGGTGCCTTCAAATGTAAAAGACTACAATTTGGAGTAAGCGTGGCACCTGGCATTTTTCAGAGCCTTATGGAAAGAATGTTGCAAGGACTGCCAGGGGTAGTGCCTTATTTTGATGATGTTTTAATCTCTGCTGAAAATGACACTCAGCTTCAAGAGAGACTCAGAGAAGTCCTTACCAGATTCAGAAAAGCGGGTTAAAAGTCAAGGAAGACAAATGTACACTCAAAACAGACAGAGTTGAGTTCCTGGGGTATATGATTGACAAGCAGGGCATCCATCCTACTGATGCCAAGGTTAAAGCAATCAATGAAGCCCCTAAACCTCGATGCAAGGCTGATTTGCAAGCCTTCCTTGGACTTATTAACTTTTATCACATGTTTCTACCTCACAAAGCATCTATTGCTGAGCCTTACATCGCCTACTTGATAAGAATGCTGTTTGGATCTGGGGCGGAAGGAACAGTCAGCATTTAACAGTATTAAGAGACTAATCACGTCTGATGCTGTGTTGATACAATTCTCTGAGAATTTACCTGTTGTTCTGACTTGTGATGCATCCCTTTTGGAGTGGGGGGTTTTGAGTCACAGGCTTCCCAATGGGCCGGAAGCCCCAATTGCATTTACTCTGCACGCTGTCCAAAGCAGAGAGGAATTATAGCCAATGGACAAGGAGGCTTTAGCAGTTGTTGCAGCTGTTAAGAAATTTCATGAATATCTGTATGGCAGGTCATTCACCATTGTTACAGATCACAAACCTTTACTTGGCATTGTGGCAGGAGACAAACCTACACCTAATATCCTGTCACCAAGAATGCTGAGGTGGACTGAATTTCTTGCAGCCTATTCCACAAACTGATTCACAGGCCTGGCAAGGACATTGGACATGCTGATGCACTGAGTCGTTGCCCACTACCTTGCCACAGGAGGACTTTGAACTTGAAACTCACACCTTTTCCTGGAGACCGTTGCTAAGCTTCCAGTCCATGCTGCTGAGATTGCCAAAGAAACTGCCAAAGATGCTGTGTTGGCACCTGTTATGGGCTGGATCAAGAAAGGTTGGCCTCTTCAAGATCTACCTCACCTTGCCCAACCTTTTAAGTCCAGGCAAACTGAATTATCTGTATTAAGAGGATGTATTTTGTGGGGTAACAGGGTGGTTATTCCTAAAACTGCAAAGGAGGTTTTGAAATGTTACATGAGGGTCATCCTGGGATTGTAAGGATGAAAGGTTTGGCCAGGAGTTATGTATGGTGGCCAGGTATTGACAAAATGGTTGAAAACTGGGTAGCATCTTGTCCCAATTGCCAGGTAGTCAGGCCTGCCCCCTCACACCCCCACACAGGAATGGGAATGTCCTAGGGGCCATGGTCTAGAATCCACATTGATTTTGCAGGCCCTACAAGAGGGCACACTTTTCTAGTGATAGTAGATGCATACTCTAAATGGCTAGAGGTAATTCCCATGACATCCACTACAAGAGGCTGTCATCAAGCAGCTCAGAAAATTGTTTGTAACCCATGGGTTACCAGATGTCCTTGTCTCTGACAATGGCCCTCAATTCACATCTAACATTTTTGAATCCTTTCTAGCTCAACAGGGCATCAGACATGCCCTCACTGCCCTGGGCACCCTTGCCAACGGCGGGCTGAACGCATGGTACGTTTACCAAAGAGAAGCTTCAGCAGCTGGGTCCTGGGGACATCACTGAGAAGCTTGAAAAGCTTCTTGTGTTCAACACATCACTCTAGCCCATCAACTAACTTGTCCCCAGCAGAGTTGTTGATGGGCAGGAAACTTAGGTCTTCCCTTGACCGCCTTCATCCCACCACCCAACGCACCACTGGATTCCACTTCCAAAGTTCGTTCTTTTAGTGTGGGAGATTCTGTCTATGCTAGGAACCTTATAGGTGAACCTTTGTGGATTCCTGCTGAAATAACTCACATCACTGGCCCTCGTTCTTACAGGGTACAAACGAGGATGGCCTCCTCTGGAGCAGGCACATTGACCAACTTAGATCCAGGTTCCCTCAGGAACATCAACCCTGTCCCTCTCTAGGTCCCTCACCTGATGTTCCATCTAGGGGAAGGAGGGGAACAGGAGGAAAATCAGCAAACAGGAATCAACCCCATGTGTATGAGCCATTGCGACAGGAACCATCCCAAACCCTGTCACAAAGCCAAGATCCATCCTTAGAAGTGGAAGATTGCACATCACTACCTGACTTGGGTGCTGACATTGGAATGGAGATGGGTTGGGAGGAGAGACCAGATTCTAACAATTCAACAGGGTCTCCTTTCACAGGAAGTCCCAACAGGGAAATGTCAGCAGACACATTTCCTCTCACTGGGTGAGAACGTTAAAGCTTCTGAACCACGAAGGTCTCAAGCATTACACGTAAGAGCCCCACCTATTTAAAGGAATACATTAGATAGGTTGGGGTTTGGTATGGACTGAACCTAGTGGGGAGGGGTGTTATGTATGTAGGTTTGAATGTTATTGGTTTATTTGAACTGTTCTTGTAAAATGTCAAATGGTATTGGTTTAAATAGTGCGGGAAGAATCCCTGCACTCCCATTGGCTGGCAGCTACGGCTGCAGGCTATAAGCAGCAGTAGCCAAGCCAGGACGGGTCTATTCGAGCTGTAGTCACTAATAAAGTCTTTTGCTGGAACTCCTCGCGTCTGACTCTTCATGCAAACTTAACACCCTCCCTCCCTCTCCCCCTCTTCTACTTCCTTCTCCTCCTCCTCTCTGTCTTTTTCTCTCTCCCTCCTCCTCCTCCTCCTCCTCTCCTTCTCCCTCCCTCCCTCTACCTCCCTCCCTCCCTCCCTCCCTCTCTGTTTTGTTTTAATGGCTATTTTGATGGAATTCAAAATATATGAATTTTTTTTTTTATGAATTGCAAGGCAAAACACATCCATATAAATTGTATCCAACAATTCAAACTGTTGCTGAGTTCAAGTCAGATCAGAATGTACAAACAGATTTCCCACATTAAATATTCTGCTATAAGGAAAGGGGGAGTAAGTTCACACTCTGTAAATGTGTGGGCACTATTCCATGAGTGAATATTAATCTTTTATTGAAGAAGGTGAAAAGAAAACATTCCAAAAATGAGGAAGTTGAGTTCTTTTCAAAGGATTCTCTTTGAATGGGTCAGATTGCAAGATATTCTGTGCCATGGATATCAAACGTGTAGCAAAAAAATGTAGACTCTGGAAAGAGTGCAGAAAAGAGCAACAAAGATGATGAGGGGACTGAATGCTAAAATGGTTGCAGGAACTCGATATGTCTTGTCTTTTCTGAGAGAAAAACTAGGGGTAACGTGATAACAGTCTTCTATTATTTGAGGGGCTGCCACAAAGAAAAGGGGGGTCAACCTATTTTCCAAACCACCAGAAGGCAGGCAGGAAACAATGGATGGAAACTAATCAAAGAGAGAAGGAACCTTGAACTAACAAGAAATTTCCTGACTGTGAGAACAATCCACCAGTGGAATGGCTTGATTCCTTGTGGGTGCTCCATCACTGAAGATTTTTAATAAGAGACTGGACAGTCATTTGTCTGAAATGGTAAAGGGTCTCCTGTTTGAACATGGGGTTGGCCTAGAAGACGTCCAAAGTCCCTTCCAACTCTGCTGTTCTGTTATTCAACCTGTGTTACTGTTGGAATTCATTGGACTATATTTTTATGACACAACTACAGTAGTATTCAGCCAGTAGATGACAATGTTTACAAGTTTGGATCTATGGTATATACTCTATGCTCTTTTGTTCAAAGTAAAGTTTCCTGTTTCCTGTTACAGTTAAACTGTTGAGCAGTAAAACACATGGTAATTGTACTCTTTGTTTGCTCTGTGGTGCTATACATAAACAGAATTTGTGACAGTTACACTGATCAGCTTGTAGATCTGTAGATTTAAATGGGCTGATATCCTTGAAGTTCTGTTATGCTGATAATTTCAGGATGGTCAGATCCTAATAAACACTTGGAACTCATGAATTCCATGATTTTATGCATGACCCTTGAAGGGAGATTGAATTAAATTATTCTGTTGATGTGACTTACAGATCTACTGACTAAAGTACCTGGTTAGTGAATTTCTAACTATTTCACAATCACTTCAGTAAAAATCAAGTCTCTCTCTAGATGGTGCAAGCTCCTAATGAAAAGTACTTCCTAATGAAAAGTAATGTATTTTATTATATTTCTACAAATAAATATATAATCAGGAAACCTGCTCCTTTGCATTTTATCTTTTGTAGAAATTTAATAAAGTATACAAAAAGAAAAATGGGTTTCTTAAAGTATATTATGATCATAAACAAGTTTGAATGGAGTCAAGAGTCTTTCTTCATAAGGGATTGGATTGGGGTAGGACTGACAGTTAGTCAAAATGTTAATTAGAGCAACTTAGAAATAACAAATCATCCCTGGATCTCAAGGCTTTGAGCTAGTCGCTGCCTCACCTATCTCACCTTCTTAATATGCACTTTAACTCACCTGTGAGGTAACCCAATAAATAAATCAGAAGCAAGTTAAATATATGTTCTAATTTGCATATAAAAAGGGCTCCCTCCACTTGCTTTGCCTTAGGTACTAATCAATTAGCCCATTTGTACTTGGATGAAGGTGCACAAGTTTACACAAATCAAAAACTTTTTCTGCAAGAGAGCATTGGAATTATTGAGCAGCACTCTTAACCATAAAAAAAATCCAATATAATCCTATGTTGCACAGCCATTAAAAATAGCCCACCATAACCAAGCCCTACATCTAATTTCATATAGACATTTGCCCTCTTGCTTTTCTTAGTTCTATGTTGTGCGATAAATTAATAAAGCCTCCTTGTAAAGAGGTTGATTCTTAATCCAAAGACAAGCCAGAAATTCAGATTCCTGTATCCTGACAAAGGGCATGGATGAATCCTGCCTTCTGTTCATTTTCCCTAGCCAGTTTGCAGTCTATCAAAACAACAGCAGCCAGGAGTGCAGTCAAGAATGCAGCAGCTTACTCCATTGTCAACATTTTATTAGTCCATCAAAGCATACAAATACAAAAATGCAAGGAAAAAAATGAAAACGAAGGGAAAATAGAGGGGGAAAAGAGAAAGAGAGAAAAGTCTAGGATAGAGAGGAAAAAGGGAAAAGAGCAGGGTTGGGATTCTCACGGTTCGGACTGGTTCGGGCAAACCCCTTGTTCTGATGATCAGCTGGCTCTGAGACAGTTTGCTCTGATGAGCATGTGGGCCTGCCTGCCCACCAAGGATGGGATCTGACTGGTATAACTACCGATTCTGTTGCTTTGCGTCGCGCACACATGAGCAAGTCACACGAGTCACGTGAGTGCAATTTATGACCTGATGAGCTGCCCAGACAGCTGAGCAGTGCTGCGTGCGGGTGCGCAGCAGTTGGAAAAGCCCCTTTTTTCCTGCTTTTTTCAACCGTAGCTGTGTCACGCAAAGCAGCTGTGGTTGAAAAAGCAGGATATAAAGGTCAGGTAAGAGCCCGGGTGGGCGGGTGGGCCAAAACAGCAGCAGACATAGAACTGGTTCTATGTATGTTCTCTGTTTGCTGCTTTTCAGAGCAACCGGTTCTACAGAAGTGGACAGAACCAGTAGAATCCCACCCCTGCTGCCCACCCCTGTTCTTGTTCTGACCACGCTTCCTGAGACACTAACAAACAGACATAAAACCCAAAACTCTTTTATTTTAGTTCAATGGCTGTGAATTATCATCATTCACAGCCCAGAATGAGTCTTAACTGGTTATAATTAGTCCCAGGGATGTCTGCCAAAGTTCTTTGAGAGACGTCTGATAAGAGGCACCTTATCTTACTTGATGTGCTGCCAACGACTAAAATCCCAATTAGTCTTTCCAAAACCAAACGGAGAACAAATTCACCATGGAGCTTTCAGAGTCCAAACTGATCAGAGCGAACGACGTTGCTTCCTGCAAAGATTCCTATCCCTTTGCTCCTCCTTTATGTCTTATGGGAGGGGCAATCACCTCCAAGCCTTTTTGAGTTGCCCCTTTTGTCTTTTTTTTTCCGCCTTAACACTGTAGAATTTAATAATCTATTATTGCTGCAGCATTTTAATACAAAATAACTGAAAAAGAGCAATTTGAATAGCTGAAGCTTTCTGAGAAGCAAAACATATGGATGAACATGAAAATGATACAATAAAACACTCACATGCAGAAAACACTTAACCTGCTTTATGATTTGATCACCCAGTGTTGTGGTTAGCCGGCAGCAGGTGTGGCCAGCTGAGGAGAGCGAGGACTCTGATGAAGGGCCAGGACCATTAGGGAGTGGACTGCTGCCTTCAGAGATTGCGGAGGCTGGCAGCAGTGATGAGGAGGTTCCTGAGGAGCCTGTTCCAAGTGCATGTGCACAAAGGATTACTAGGAGGAAAGAGCAGCTACAACAGCACGGGTGACTCAGGAGTAAGTCTGCAAGGTCCCTCCTTCAAGAAGATAAAAGACAGCTGTGCAGAGAACGTTCTTTGTAGGAAGCAAAGAAGTTTTGAAGCTCAGCCTGGTGGACATTACAGTTGGTATTTGAAGACTCTTGTGTTGTAAACTATTGCTTATCTGTTGTTTTTTGGCAGCCTTGTAAAAACTTGGCAAGCCTGTTTCTTGTCAGAGTTTATTAGTTGGAAGCAGCCTTTTATCTGTGAAGAAACAGAATTCATAGATGAAACATTAAAAGATTGTGCTGCTTGCCTTTGTCTTGTGTTTGTTCTCTTGGAAACAGGTTTGGGTCAGAAAACCCAGTAACCATCTACACAGAATAAACTTCTTTGATTTAGCAAGGATCCCTAAGGAATTTCCTTTTGCTATAAGGATATAGCAAAAGATGAAACTCAAGCCAATGAGACATGACTACATCACGTACATACATCAAATGTATTTTCCGCTCACCCAATTTTGAAAAATAATCATCAGACCCATTTCAAATGCTTCAAGAAAGAGTAACTAGAAAATATCCTTGCCTACTGCTGCTAGAAAGTGGGATATTTTCAATCAGCTGTGTATGCATGACATGTCTCAAGGCTGTTGCTGAACTCTGGTTTCTCTTCAGATTGTATAAATCTTTTGCCCCCTTTGTCTTAACTGTTCTTGCTTTCTGGCAGCTCTGTGCACATACTCACTGGGAACAGGCTCCCCTTGTTCCTCTGCCTCGCTGCTGCCAGATTCTGGAGGCTCCGGAGTCAGCACATAACTCCCAGATGGTCTGGCCCCATCTCTGCATCGGATGCAGGACCCTCGTCTGAGTCCTCCTCAGACTTGTGTGTCTAATCACATTTGGCCAATAAAGAATTCGTCATCACCATCAAAGCACTGGAGGGCAAAACAAGAAGTAACAGGTGGAAGATCATTAAAGAGAGACCCAACTTAGAACTAAGGAGGAATTTCCTAAGAGTGAGAACAATTAATCAGTGGAACAACTTGCCTCCAGAAGTTGTTGGTGCTCCATCACAGGGGAATTTCAAGAAGAGATTGGAAAGCCATTTGTCTCCAATGATATAGGGTGTCCTGTTTGGGCAGCGGGGAGTTTAGAGTAGAAGACCTACACAGTCCCTTCTAACTGAACTATTCTACTTTCTCAATAAACAAAGCAAAATTCAGTTGATTCAGAGGACAGAATCAAGCTGCTATCAGGTTACGTCACATGAAGAGGAGAGGAGGACTTTCCAGGATAACTCGAATCAACAAGAACATATATCATTTTAAAAAATTGATGGGCAAGCAGGCTGCTTTGGTTAGTAGGTGCAATGATGACAAAACATACCTACACTCTACAAGGCAGCAGTTTTTTCCTCCCTTCTCAGAGATCATTATTGAGTCTGTCATCTGCACCTCTATAACTGTCTGGTTTGGCTCTGCAACCCAACAAGACAGACACAGACTCCAGACAGTCATTAGGACAGCAGAAAAAACATGATTACTACCAACCTGCCTTCCATGGAGGACCTGTATCCTGCACAAGTCAAAAAGAAGGCTGTGAAAATATCTACAGACCCCTCACATCTTGGACATAAACTGTTTCAATTCGTTCCCTCAAAATGACGCTCTAGAGCACTGCACACCAGAACAACTAGACACAAGGACAGTTTTTTTCACTGAATGCCATCACTCTGCTAAACAGAGCATTCCCTCAACCCTGTCCAACTATTTACTAGTTCTGCATTACTATTACTACTAATCTTCTCATCATTCCTATCACCCATCCCCTCCCACTTGTGAAAGTAGGACTGTAGGACTGTAACTTTGTCACTTGTATCCTTGCGATTTATATTGATTGTGTTGTACCTTATGATTCTTGATGAATGTACCTTTTCTTTTTATGTCAGTTGACAACATATGCACTAAAGACAAATTCCTTGTGTGCCCAATCACACTTGGCCAATAAAGAATTGAATTGAATTGAATTGAGATCACTGAAGTTTTCTTTTGTAGGAACCCTTTTTTCCAGTGGCATAAAAAAGCCTTCCAGCTACTTTTTCCGCTGAATTAATTACCACAAATGGAGCATCCACATTTTCCAAATTTTAATTATACTAACATTTCTCCCCTTTCCATCAGGCCTGCTTTATAACAAATGCAATAATGATTCATTCCTTCAGCTTACACCCTAATAATGTTAAGAATGTTAATCATGGTAACACTCGTTGGATCGTAATTATTTCTAATATTTTTGTTCTGGTACCTGGTATTTGCTAATGCTAAATTAATTTATAAAATATTGTACTTATGCAGCATGACATATTGTAATCTCAATAATAATTGATGGCAATTATACATCAAGGTTTTTTTTTACCTTTGCTTGGTGGAGGGCTCAAATGTAGTGGTCTTTGTGAGTCACCCAAAGTCACTTGTGTGAGATGGGCGTCTATAAAAATCACATAAACAAATCAAATAAATACTTTTCCCCACCCAGTTCCACCTCTCCAAAAATGTTTGTTATAGGCATGAAGATTTTAAGGAAACATGCATATCAGCAGTAAAATACAGATAACCAATACATCCGAAATACCATCAGAGTAAGATATTTTTATTAGACCATGAACAGTTTATAAAATATTTTATATCCATTTCCTAATCAAAGCAACACTTCAACTTCTTCTGGTTGTAGCAATTATCTGGAGGATCCATTTCCTGTTTGGCTACCTGTTACTATCTACCCAGAGAGTAACGAGGCATTTTTGCCATCGATAGGACAATTTGAATCCCATAGTGGTTCTTGGAGAACAAGATTTATAAGACAACCACCTGCCCTATTGCAATTTATGCCCCTGAATGCTGGGCAGCAACAATATGGACCAGAAACTATCTCCATGCCATGGAAATGAGAAGGCTCTGTTGGATATTGGGCATCTCCCTTTTTTAAAAAAAAGTTTTTTATTGAAAATTAAAATTTAAAAACATTTGAATGTAGTGATCTTTTGACATATATCAACAGTCTTTACATTGTTATAATAGCAGAATGTTGTCAAACAATATATATGTAGATTTTCACAGGTATAGGTATGCAGGTCTTGGCATGTTCGGGTCTTTTCCCATGTAAGATTGAGAGTATCTTGGTGATGTTTCGATGAAGTCCCACTCACCATCTTCAGGCTGATGCTTTCGGCTTCATGCTTGTGTGAGCAAAGCGTGATCGGAGCTGCCATCTCTCTATAAATACTGGTGGGGAGGTGGTGGGATGGTTCAGGATATTACATCAAGGAACTCGGGAGATTACATCACAAAACCTCAGGATGTTACAACACAGCCAACGACCCAGGAGATTACAGCACAAGACCCAGGATGTCACAACAATAGAACTCAGAAGGTCATCACACAGCGGCTTTCAATACCATCGATCATGGTATCCTTCTGAGCCGGCTCAGGGGGTTGGGAGTGGGGGGCACTGTTTTACAGTGGTTCTCCTCCTACCTGTCTGACCGGACTCAGTCGGTGTTGGGGGGGGCAGAGATCGAGCCCTAGGGCCCTGCCATGTGGGGTTCCTCAGGGCTCCATCCTCTCCCCCCTCCTCTTTAATATCTACATGAAATCACTGGGTGAGATCATCCATCGACATGGGGTTGGGTATCACCAGTACGCTGATGATACCCAGTTGTACATCTCTGTCCCCAGTCAATCAAGTGAGGCTGTTGAGGTGATGTCCTGGTGCCTGGAGGATGTGAGGATCTGGATGGGGGCTAATTGGCTCAGACTCAACCCTGACAAGACCGAGTGGCTATGGGTTTTGCCCCCTCGGGGTTCAGTTGATTGTCCAACTTTAGTACTGGGGGGAGAGAAATTGCTCCCCTCAGAACGAGTTCACAACTTGGGAGTCCTTCTGGATCCACAGCTACAATTTGACCACCATCTTACAGCTGTGACCAGAGGGACCTTTGCACAGGTTGTTACGCCTTGTGCTCACATTCCATTGCTTATTACTCCAAAGTCAGAGCAATCTTGGGTCCTGACCTGAGTCAACAGCCTGGTGGGACCTACAATGCATGGATCTTATTTAACAGCCTGAGCTACCTCTCCATTGACTCTTCCTGGACCATGGGACTCTTCACATGGTTGCTCATGCCCTTATCACCTGGGGCTGCAATGCACTCTACATGAAGAGCACTTGGAGACTTCAGCTGGTGCAAAATGCAGTCACGCAAGTGATTATGGGTGCACCTAGATGTGCCCATATAACATCTATCCTCCATGAGCTGCACTGGTTACCAGTGGTCTTCGGTGCAGTTCAAGGTGCTAGTGACAACTTTTAAAGCCCTTCATGGCTTAGGAGTGGGATACCTGCGAGACCGCCTTCTGCGACCTTATGCCCAGCCCAGTTAGATCTCACAGGGAAGGCTTGCTCCGGATACCGTCGGCCAGGCAATGTCAGCTGGCGGGTCCACGGGCTAGGGCCTTCTCTGTAGCAGCGCCGTCCCTCTGGAATATGCTCCCTGCAGAGATTAGAACCATACCAAATCTACTTGCCTTCCGCAAAGCCGTTAAGACCTGGCTTTGTCGGAGGGCATGGTATTGAGATCTTGAGATTTTGCTCTTCCCCCATGTATGTTTTGGATTGGTATGAATGAGTTTTTGTTTTTATATTGTATAGAAATTGTTTTTATCCTTTTGTATGCCGCCTTGAGTTCCCCTTTGGGGGAAGTGAGGCGGGATATAAATCTAATAAATAAATAAATATCAAAGATTGAGAACTATACATTTTAGCTAGTCTGGTGGGTGGGAGAGTGCATCTCCCTTCTTGATCACATCATAAATGACATCATTCGACAACATCTTGGTGTGGCACCAATTATAGAGAAGATGAGAGAAGAATGGACATGCACTGAGAGCAGCACCTTCTACCATGGCCAAGACTACCTACCAACTAGAACCAGGATGGCGAACCTATGTCATACACGCTGGAAGTGGCACGCAGAGCCATCTCTGTAGGCACGCGAGCCATCATAGCAGCTCAGTTCCACTGTGCATGCACGTGCATCTCCTGCCAGCCAGCTGATTTTCAGGTATCTGCTGCGCATGCATGGGAGGTGGGGTGCATGTGGGAGATGCGAGTGCATGCACAGGGGGTGGAGGGAGCACAGGGGGGCCACATGCATTGCATTATGGTGCAGGCAAACTTGCATGATCTCATGTGCACACGAGCATGCATGCACTTTCAGCACGCGATGACAGAAAGGTTAGCCATCACTGAACTAGAAGTCAATGGCCAGTGACTTCATGGGTGTCCAAAACAGAGATGGCAACACACCATTGTTGACACCAGGCCTGCACCCTGTAGACACACCTGACCGTGCAAAGTGGCATTCAATGATCCAAAAAGTGGACCCTACACCTGTGGGAATACACTAGGTCAGGGGTCAGCAACCCATGGCTCTGGAGCCACATATGGCTCTTTCATCCCTCTGCTGCGGCTCCCTGTCACCACAATTTGCATTTTGACAATTTTTCTATAACTCACAGAAACTAACTGCTCCTTCTTTTCTTCATTGTTCTAAATTATTTCTGATTAGCCGACAGCTGAGCAGAAAACAGCACAGATCACATAGATGTAAAATAGTTTTCACCTTGTGTTTATTGGGCATCAAACTTCATGTGTGTACTCTGGCTATTTTAAATAGGGAAACATCTGATAAAAGATTGCAACTGTTCGATCCTCACTTTAAACCTGAATGGAATGGAATTTCTTTTTTTCAAAATCAGGGACTTTCTGATTTTTTAATGCAAGCTTAGCTCTGTGATTTTTACACTATCTGCTTGTTTAGGCTTATTTAACAGCTGCCATGGTAACCGTGACTAAGTGTTATGGTTCAGAAAGAGGATATGATTTGAAGAAATGCTCAAGAATACATGGCTTTGATCTTACAAGACTACCACATTCACAAGACCAGAGTGAAGCATTCCAGGCATTTGAAGGAAAGCGGTTAAGGTAATTTCACCTGAAAAAGATAACATTGTCATCATCAGACAAAGCGCCCAAAGGCCAGACAAGGAATAATGAATGGAAACTGAAGAAGGAGAGTTTCAACCTGGAAACAAGGAGAAATTTCCTGACAGTGAGTACAATCAACCCATGGAAGGAGAAGTTGCCTTCAGAAGTCGTGGGAGTTTCATCACTGGAGGCTTTCAAGAAGAGACTGTCAGAAATGGTGTAGGGTCTCCTGCCTGGGTGGGGGGTTGGACTAGATGACCTACAAGGTCCCTTCCAACTCTGTTAATCTGTAATTTATATTGTTATTGCAGCTAATGTAAACTTCGAATCAAAGTCATGCTTGCCATTTCCCTCCCCTGCTCCCTTAAAAAGGATATTTAAAGGTATGGATGCAGGAATATAAAAGAATATAGAAATAACCCAGCGAAAATGTTTGTTTTCCAGGTCATCGTATTACACTGAATTCAGAATTTGAAGCTCCTCCAATGTTACTGTAAAAAGAAAGTTATTCTCCCTGTTCCACCCTATTGGATTATATGACATAATTAAACTCTCATTGAAGTATTTGTGTTGTCTTCTTGGGCAGCTGTGCCACAACATAACTATCAGAGGGTTACCCTATGTCTCCAGGCTCAAAATTTTGGGCCTGGACAATCTAGAACTGCACCGCCTGCGGTCCGATCTAAGCATAGTTCACAAAATTGTCTGCTACAATGTCATGCCTGTCAACAACTTCTTGAGACTCAGTCATAATAACACATGGGCAAACAATCAATACAAACTCAAGGTAAACCACTTCAAACTCAATTGCAGAAAATATGACTTCAGCAACAGAGTGGTCAACGCCTGGAACCAGGGGTGGGATTCTACCAGTTCGCACCTATTCACTAGAACCGGTTGTTAACATTCTAAGCAGTTCAGAAAACCGGTTGTTAAAGAAATTACTGGCCTAATCCTGTAAGGAAGGCAGGAAGGAAACATTCTGGTGTTGCTTACAGAAACTGCCTCTCCGTTAACCCTTATTACATTCTTGGCAGGACTAGACTTCCTGTCTCAGGAACTTCTCTGGTGTTTTTTCCTCTCCTTTGTTGGTACTTTGCTTGTGTGGAGTGACCATTCAAAGTTACAATGGCACTGAAACAAGTGACTTATGACCATTTTTCACACCTACAACTATTGCAGCATCCCCACAGTCATGACAGGCCAGGCGAGGAGATGCATGCCTTGATGTGAGTGATATTGAGTTGGCCATACCCAGCCAATAACATGACCACCAAGACATGCCCACCAACTTAGCCATGCCCACAGAACCGGTTGTTAAAAAATTTGAATCCCACCCCTGCCTGGAACGCCCTACCCAACTCCGTGGTTACAGCCTCAACCCCTCCCAGATTCAACCCCAAACTGTCTACCGAGGATCTTACCCCATTGCTAAGAGGTTCTTAAAGGGGGCATGCATAAGCGCACCAGTGTGTGTACTGTCCCTGTATTACTGTCCCCATTTATCTGTATTTACTCCCTTTGTTCCTGTTTATGTTCATACTTGTTATCGTGTACATGTTTGACAAACAAATAAAATAAATAAATAGTAGCATGTAGATGATGGTCAGGTTCTTATTATTAAGTGGGGAATCTAAGAAACCAGGCATTGGAAGCCAATAAAGACACAACTTTGATTTATTTGGTCCTTGAGACCTCTCAGCATGATTTCATATCATGATATCTTTTTACGTGCCTGTCCAGGAGAAATTGCAAAGGAGTACAACTAATCCATGAGTTACAAATGTAATAGAGTCTACCGATTGCATTTGCAACCTGAGGATTCATTTAATTTCTTCACGTTAAATTAACATGATCACTCTCTACGTTACCCAATGGATTCACTAATTGAATCTGCAGATCGTTAAGTGAACATGAGGTATCTCAGGATGGGGAAGACCCTGTGGGGTCTAGTACTGGGACAGGCTACCCAAGACCTCCCCCAACCCATTGAGATACTTCATGCTTGCTTACAAACCCTTGGGGCCCCCATAGTTGCTTCCATCCCACTCCTTGCCTGCTGGGTCTCCAGAGGCACTGGGCCTGCTTTGCTAGCCTCCTGGATTCCACTTGCTCCTCACCACCCCATTTCCCGTGGCTTACTTATTTTTCAAAGATCTCCAGAGTTCTAGAAGAGGCTGACCTATGTGGCAGATAAGCCAAAGTCTGTTATTCAGATGCTGGCAAAGCTGTAAGAACATGAGAATCTAAGATCTAAGGAAAACAGTTTTGCCAGCATAAATTCAGTAAGAATCCTTATGGCTGACATCGATCCTTTGGCTAAAGGGATCTTCCAAATACAAGACACTCTTGATGGTGTACATCTCTCCTATTTTCTGTTGAAGTTACTGTCAACAGAGACTGAATTGGTTTGATGCAGGGGTGGGCTGCAAAAATTTTAGCAACGGATTCTCTGCCCGGTTGCTGGGTGGGTGTGGCCATGGTGGGTGTAGCCTACTTGGCCTCCTACACCATGGCAGGAGGGAGGTTGCCCTCCCTGGGCTCCGGAGGCTTTTCTCAAGCCTCCAGGAGGGCAAAAACGGCCTCCCCAGGCTCTGGAGGCTCTCTGGAAGCCAGAAACAGGCCCATTTCCAGCCTTCCTGAACTTCCAAGAGGCCCATTTTTCACCCTCCCCAAGCCTCCACGCGTGCCCTGCACTTATCTGCATCTAAAATGGCCCGTGGCAGGGCGGCGTGGGCAGGGCCAGCCAGATATGGGATTTGGGGGTTCTCTGAACTGCACAGCATCTTACCTAGGGGCTCTCCCGAACCCCTGAGAACCCCCAGCAGCCCACCCCTGGTTTGATGATTTCATGTTTGAACATGATTGCATTTTCCACAGCACACTACTGTTTCTTCTCCAGTAATGTGCATAGTCTTCTAAAGCACCTCCACATATTCTCCACCCTAGGTGTGATGACTCCCCTGGATGCTTCCCCAGATCCCTCTCCAGATGAAAGAACAGAGAAGAATGAACCGGTTCCAGGCATGTCTGAAGGGGAGTTGGTCAATGTCTCCAAGCAGATGCCTGAGAGAGATTTGTTTGAAGCCCAGCTCAGCAGGACAGCTCAGAGGCTCCAGGTGGGGAAAGCATGCAGCTGGAGCTGGTCAGCGAAGAGGAAGAGGAACTGCCTGCTGCACCTGACCCAAGAACACGTAGGGCAGAGAAAAGGCAGGAACAGAGAAGGTCAGCCAGATTGCTCCCAAGTAGGCAGCCTCACCCTGGCTATTCAGCACAGCAGACAGATGGAGGCCATGCTGGCAACAATGTGTTCATTTCCTAGCTGTGTGTTTTCTGGTCATTGTGATTTCTGCCTTGCTTTGGATTGACACCATCCCTCGACTTGGATTGTGCCTTGTGAACTCTGGACTTGTCTTGCCTCAAGGAATCCTCTTGTATTGTTGATTTAATTTTGTCTGGTGAGTTTATTTTGGTTGGAAAACTTTCAAGTTGTGGACTCATTGGCATATTGCTCTGTGGACTAACATTGGTCTGCTTGTGGCCGGACTTAATTGGGACAATTCTGGGGTTTGGGGGAAGGGAGTTGGGGGGGAATATTAATTAACCCACTAAACGAGTTAGGTCTCTCTCTCTCTCCCTCCCTCCCTCCCTCTCTCTCTCTCAGTGGGGGGTCCATACGCAGGACACTAGGTTGCTAAGAACATTGAGTACCTGCTGTGAGGCTGCCCACCTGTGCAATTAGTTCTAAACATATGTGTGCATTTTATTTTATTTTATTTATTTGATTTGATTTGATTTGTCAATTGCTCACAAGATGATAGGTATAAGTATAAACATGAGTAAGAATATAGGAAACAGGTACGAATAAATGGGGACAATAGGACAGGGACAGTAGGCACGATGGTGCACTTATGCATGCCCCTTATAGACCTCTTAGGAACCATTGAATGAGGTCAATAGTGGTTAGTTTGAGGTTAAAGGAGTGGGGCTTAGAGGATGTAATAACAGAGTCAGGTAGTGCATGCCAGGCATTGACCACTCTGTTGCTTGAAGTCGTACTTTCTGCAATCGAGTTTGAAGTGGTTTACATTGAGTTTGTATCTGTTGTGTGCTCTTGTATTGTTGTGGTTGAAGCTGAAGTTGTCATTGACTGGTAGGACATTGTAGCAGATAATTTTGTGTGCTACGCTTAAGTCCAACCGTAGGCGGTGTAGTTCAAAGTTGTCCAAGCCCAAAATCTCAAGCCTGGTGATATAGGGTATTCTGTTGCGAGCAGAGGAGTGTAGTATTTTTCTCATGAAATACTTCTGGACTAGCTCAATTATATTAATGTCCGATATGCAGTGCAGATTCCAGACTGATGATCTGTATTCGAGTATTGGTCTGGCAAAAGTTTTGTATGCCCTAGTTAGCATTTCGATATTTCCGGAGGAGAAGCTTTGTAAGATTAGATTTACAACTCTTAATGCCTTTTTGGCAATGTTGTTACAGTGAGCTCTGGCGCTTAGGTCATTTTTAGTTTAGTTTAGTTTTATTGGATTTCTATGCCGCCCCATCTCCGGAAGGACTCGGGGAGGCGTACAATCATAAAAACAATATAAATATAAATACTATACAATTTTAAAAAGAGATTAAACATGAAACCCAATAATCTGAATTAAAATAACACTATTCAATTTGATATGAGAACTCCAAGGTCCTTGACAGAGTGAGGATCATCAACGAGGTCATATCCACCTAGTTTGTATGTGGTGTACTGATATTTTTAGCAATGTGTAGGACAGAGCATTTGTTGGTTGAGATTTGGAGTTGCCAGATGTTTGACCATTCAGACACATAATCAAGGTCGCTTTGAAGGATAGAGGGATTGTCATTGGTGTTGAATAGTTTTACATCATCCACAAAGAGGATGCAGTTGTTTATAAGGTGATCACAAAGGTCATTTATATAGAGTATAAAGAGTATGGGTCCTAGAACGCTGCCTTGGGGGACACAGCTGCTAACTGGAGCAGGGTTTGATATAGCACTCCCTATTTTTACTATTTGTTGCCAGTTTGACAGAAATGCAGTAATCCATTTATGAAGGGATCCGGAAATGCTGTAAGAGTTTAGTTTTAACAGTAGTTTGTAATGTACCACTGAATCAAAGGCTGTGCAGAAGTCTGTGTAAATTGTGTCTATAGCTTTACCCTGGTCAAGTAGAGTAGTCCATATGTTTTTGCAGTGTAGGAGTTGAAGATTGCTGGACAATTTTTTTCTGAAACCAAATTGTTTTTTGGAGAGTAGGTTGTTTGACTCTAAGTGGAGAGTGATGAATTGGTTAATGATTGATTCCATGACTTTGCACGTGACACAACACAGTGAGATTGGTCTGTAGTTTTCAACCAGGCTGGGGTCACCTTTTTTGAAGATAGGGATGATCGTAGCTAAGGATCATAGGTTTGGTAAGGAGCTGGTTCTGAATGATATCTCATATATAGTGCTTAGGGGTTCCGCAATGGCAGAGGAGAGCTTTTTTAAGAAGTATGCACATAATCCATCAGGGCCAATAGATAGGGATGGTTTTAGGTTATGTAGTGCCTTTTCTACGTTATCTTCTGTAAAGTCAATATGTAGTAGGTCATTACTGTTAGTTGTAGTACGACTAGGAAATGTGGGGCATGAACCATTGCTGTTTGCAAAGACTGAACTGAAGAATGTGTTGAAGAGATTGGCCTTAACAGCTTCATCATTGCAGTCTTTCCCATTTGGTCCTTTTAGGGGTGGGATGGTTCTTGAGTCTTTAAGTTTGGTGTTAACAAATTGTAGAAGGTGCAGGTGGATTTTGTATGTAGGAGGTTTCACAGTGGTGGGATTCAAAAAAATTTACTACCAGTTCTGTGGGTGTGCCTTAGTGGGCATGGTATGCCTTGGTGGGCGTGGTTTGGTAGGCATGGCAGGGGAAGGATACTATAAAATCTCCATTCCCTCCCCACTCCTGGGGGAAAGTTACTGCAAAATCCCCCTTCCCTCACCATCCCATTAACCTGCTTTCCAGCTCCCTTCTCCTGTGCAGGGCAACAAAAGGAGACCCAGCCAATCAGCTGGGACTCAATGGGAGGCAGAGAGGAGATGAGGCAGGGCCAGTCAGAGGTGGTATTTGCCGGTTCTCTGAACTACTCAAAATTTACACTACCAGTATTCCAGAACTGGTCAGAACCTGCTGAATACCACCTCTGGCATTATGCCAATGAAGGTAGTTTCTCGGTTGGTGTAGCATCTCATGGAGCAATTGTGTCAAATATCTTAGCAGAAATATAATAACAGAAATCCACAAGTGTCTGCAAACTCTTTATATCTACACAGATACATGTAATTTTCTTGGCGATCCATATAATTTTCTTGGCAGCGATACAACAATGGCTTGCCCTGGCCACTTTCCAAAATGTTTCTTCCTATTTTCTACTCTAGCTGAGAGTCCTACGATTATCTTGTGGAGTCTCCCATCCAACTACTAGCCCAACCTGACCCTGCTTAGCTTATCAAATCAACCAATGTTTTCTAAGTACCGCTACTTGCTGGGGCAGGTAGACATGCACATGCCTGCACATATAATAATGTATGATTTGTGATTTTCTGTGTGATGGTTTTCAATTATTTATGGCTAAACCTTGCAAATTTGTTCACTAGTCATTAAAAGAAAGGTAAGTCTTGGTAGATTTGCTGATATTGTTACTTCCAATCATGCACTGAACTGAGAAAGAGACCACTTGGTGTGGTGGTTAAGAAATCAGGCTACAAACCGGGAGATTGTGAGTTTGGATCCTGCCTTAGACACAAAATCACTTGGATGACCTTGAGCCAGTCCCTGTCCCTTAGCCCTAGTCCCTGTCGCTTAGCCCAAAGGCAAGCCATTTCTGAAATCTTGCCAAGAACACTGCGGAGACCTGTCCAGATAGTCATCAGGAGTCAACACTGACTTAGATACACACACACAAAATTACAAATAGAACATTAGAAGTATTTAGATGCTCTCAGGCCATTCAGCTACAGTTGCTTGAACGAATGCCTTTCTGCTATCAAATATGCAAAATTAGATGTTGAAAATGGAGCCGTTCCAAACAAATTTAGTGATTAAGGCAAGAGATCAAACACAGTGGCTAAATCAAGCCATTTCTTGTTTTTTTCTGCACCATTGTTCCTTGCAGATCAAGTACATCTTTTCTTTCCGTTTTCCCCAAACCATTTATTTCCAGGATCCTCTAATGAAGTAGATCTTGAATTTCCTTTTCATGGCTAATGAGGAGACAACAAGAATTTGACTAATACTAGTACAATTACTGAAGCAGTGAAGCAGACATTCCTGATTAGATGTGATAATTTGAAAGGCTGGGCTCTTCACATTAAGTTTGCAAACAGTTTAAGAATCACTTCCCCCTATTTATCCAGCTAATCTCCATTAATGATTCCCTACCCCCAAAGAAGGCAAGAGAAAATGTCTATTAAAAGCAATATTTCATTCGGGAAAATTGCAGATGGAGATATGGATCTAAAAGAAAAACTTCTGAGGATGCACCAAAGGAGGAGAACATATTTCAGCCATATTTTCAGTATCTAAACAGTTCAAAAACAACGGAGATATTTATATACGCCTTCAGAAGGATGCCTTAATTCTCTTACATTTGTTGAAAAAAAACCCAATGAAACAGATAGTCACATTGTTTAACGAGAATTATGTGACATTTATTAGAGTTTAATGAATATGTTAAGAAATTGAGATATTTGTAATACAGATGTACCATATTACAAGGTTAGTGTCTGGGGATTACACAATAAATTCTACACACTTCTACACACTTTAGCACTTTCTATTTTGCTTTTCACTCAAAACTGCTACGGATGAAAAACAATTCAGAATAGTTAATATTTTATCTTATTTTTAATTATTATTGGGGGTTGTGAATCCAGAGTTTTCAACTTATGGGGGAATTTGAGAGTTCTTGTTTGTATTTTTGTTGTCCTTCCTAATCACACATATAATTTTAATGCAACCAGACAAACTTTATTTTAAACTAGCCGGGTACCCGTGCTTCACTACGAAACTATGTGATCGGGCAAGGTTTTGGGGAGGAAAATAAGGGGGAGGGGAATTCTGCCTCTGCCTACCAGCGTCCATCGGTATTCATCTGGCCAGCGTCCTGTCATAGTGTGAGAGAGTTGAGGGCTGTTTGGAAATGGAAACAGTATTTGCTGTGTGAGCAAGAAGGAGACAGCAAGGAGCCTGGCCGTGGCTTAGCTCAACTGTTCTGTACTAAAGCTGCTTGGTGCTGTGAAACTGAAACTCCTCTCCTCTGCTTGTGTTTTGCATTTGGAACAGATTTCTTTTTTTCAGGTGGGGAAGGGCAGTAGAACTCCTTAGCATCAGAGTGTGTTAATAATAATATAGGAAATACTAATGCTCTGATGGTCATTTTGAAAAATCCTTTCTTAGTGAACACCTAGAAGCCAAGATAACATACATGCCAAATTTCAAGTTTGTAGGCTTTACGGTTCTGGAGATTTTGTGATGATGCGTGAGTGGTATGATAGATAGATAGATAGATAGATAGATAGATAGATAGATAGATAGATAGATAGATAGATAGAGAGAGAGAGAGAGAGAGAGTAGTGCAGAAGGATCTAGGACTACAGAAACAAAAAAATAGGATAGGAAGTCATAAGAACCTTGAGAGGGGGGGAAATTACAGATTTTTGTACAACTTTTGGTCAAACTCTCCAAATAAAACCTGGTTAAAAAATACAGTAGGTGAAGAGAGAAAGGTTTGCTTGTTTTTGTTTCATTTTGACCTTGAAATCCTTGTTGTGTAGGTAATGGGTCTGGTTTCTGAAAAAAAGTAATAAATTTTACTATTCTTCTGGGTTTCTTGATGTATTGTCTGCTTTGAAAGTAATGTTTGACAGCTGTCTTTGATATCATCTCTCTCTTCGTTCCCCTGTCTGCATCTTCATGAGACTTGTTCTTTCCATGAGAATTTTGCAAGCCTGACAGATAACCGTTTTCTGATCCTGCCTGCTTTTCTTCAGAGACAACACATTTGCTTTCAAGAGTCAGATCTCAGATCTGCAGCGAGGACTGTAATTTGCCCATATTCCTGCCAAAAGAACCTAGGCAGCCTCAGGCAACGATCTGTGTCAAACTTCAGAAACTAAAGCAGGATCAGGTCTTGATGGTTGGGACTAGAGACCTGATCTTTCTGTCACTAGAAACGTCGGCATGCCAGGACTTCTCTTGGATGTCAAATCTCAGCCAGAAATTTAGTAAGGAAAGATTTCCCAGGTTTAGAGATGAAAGGGTAATTTCCTTTGGATGAAAAGGTAAGGACACAGAGGTGAGTCCAGAAATGAAACTTTTGAACAGGGTCCTTTCACTGACATTGCATTGTTAAGATTGACTATATCTTCGCCATGTACATTTGGAAGAGGATGATGAATTGCTCTGCAATATCTTCAATATTGTCATGATATAAAAATATGTTGAGACTCCAGAAAGAGTGCAGAGAAGAGCAACAAAGTTAATTAGGGGACTGGAGGCTAAAACTTATAAAGAACGGTTGCTGGAATTGGGTATGTCTAGTCTAATGAAAAGAAGGACTAAGGGAGACATAATAGCAGTCTTCCAATATTTGAGGGGCTGCCCCAAAGAAGTGGGAGTCAAGCAATTCTCCAAAGCACCTGAAGGCAGGACAAGAAGCAATGGGTGGAAACTAATCAAGGAGAGAAGCAACCTGGAACTAAGGAGGAATTTCCTCACAGTTAGAACAATTAGCCAGTGGAACAACTTGCCTTCAGAAGGGCAGCGGTGTCAAACTTGTGACTCCCCCCCCCTTTGCTAAAAAGGGAGTGGACATGACCAGCACACAACACATCCATCCAACTCTATTATTCTGTTACTTATTCTGTTAATACTTTTAGAGGGATTTGGCATCGGTGATATGAGCAAACTATCATAAAGGTTGAGAATCCAATATTTGGCAGGAATATTCTTTGGATCTACTAGAATTGCTATTTCTGTAGTGAGTTAGATAGCTGTCTTTGGAGATAAAATACATTCCTTCAAAAATGAGTATGGTCTAAATCCAATGCTCAGGCTAAATTGCTCCTCAAGCCGAAGTGAACTCTGAGATTTTAGTTGGTTAGACTTAAGTGTTTGGTTTTTTTTTTTCCAAACCAAGGTCGTTCATCATCCAAAACATTTTATTTTCAAGGACTGCTAATGTGCTGGTTTTATTCTCAGAAAAGGTATTGCATCAGTCCTTTTTAAAATAAACAATACTTTATAAAATGCAAAAAAAAGAGTAGTAACAACATCAACAAAGTAAAAAGAAACAGGAGATAAGAAGAAAGGAAAAGAAATCCCATTTCCATTAATATCGCACTTTTCTGTCCTTGGCATCTATCCTTGATTGTATCATATCTATAGATTGATTCATGCATTTCCTTTTGTATCTCAAATTTGTCTCTCAGTAAGTATTGAATTATCTTAAAATTGTTTAAGAGCTTCAAGTCAATGACCTGGTGTTGTCTTTCAAAAGAACGGGACAATCATATTTGAAAAAAGAATGCACTTCTGGAGAAAAATGACTATAGGACAATCTGTTCTTTTTCAAACATTATTGTTGTATGATTACAAACAGAAATCCAAACAAGGACATCCTAAAATTGTAGCCATAGCTGTAGTCCAGTGTCTTTCAACCTTGACAGCCTGAAGACGAATGGACTTCAACTCCCAGAATTCCTCAGCCAGCAAAGCAGAATTGTGTAGAACAAAGCTGACTAGGGAATTCTGGGAGTTGAAGTCCAGACATTTTCAAGCTACCGCAATTGAGAAACAGTATTATAGCCTGATTAGAATGGAATAAAAGCTGTAAGGGACCTTGGAGGTCTTCTAGTCCAGCCCCTTGCTGAAGCAAGAGAACCTATACCATTTCAGATAAGTGGCTGTCTAGTCTCTTCTTAAAAACCTCCAGTGCACCCATGATTTCTGAAGGCAAGCTATTCCACTGGTGAATAGAATGGAATGGAGTGGAATGGAGTGGAATGGAATAGAATAGAATAGAATAGAATAGAATAGAATAGAATAGAATAATGAAGAATGGAATGGAACGGAACGGAACAGAACAGAACAGAACAGAACAGAATAATTTATTGGCCAAGTGTGATTGGACACACAAGGAATTTGTCTTGGTGCAAATGCTCTCAGTGTACATAAAAGAAAAGAAACATTCATCAAGAGGCAAGAATCATCAGGTCCAACTCTTAATAATGGTCATAGGGTACAATAAGCAATCAAATCATACTAGGAAACAGTCAATAAAAATCATGAGGATACAAGCAACAAGGTTACAGTCATACAGTCATACAGTCATAAGTGGGAGGAGATGGGTGAAAGGAAGAATGGGAGGATTAATGATAATAGTAATAGTATTGTAGATTAATGCAGATTAATTGTCCTCACTGTTAGAAAGTTTCTCCTTAATTCCAGGTTGCTTCTCTCCTTGGTTAGTTTCGATCCATTGTTTCTTGTCCTGCCTTCTGGTGCTTCGGAGAATAATCTGACCACCTCTTCTTTGGGGCAGCCCCTCAAATACTAGAATACTAATATGTCTCCCTTAGTCCTTCTTTTCTCTAGACTAGCTAAGCTCAAATCCTGCAGCCGTTCTTCTTACGTTTTAGGCTCCAGGTATAGTTGCTCTAATCTGAGCTTTTTCTAAAGTCTCAACATCTATTTTTGTAGTATGGTGACCAAAATTAGTTGCAGTATTCTAAGTGAGGTAAAGAATATATAAAGTCCCCAACAGACCTCCCTCCAAAAATCCCCACCAGCTCTGGGTACTTTTAAATGTAGGACGAATGCCAAAATCAAAAACGTAAAATCTTTCTTAGTGCTCATCAGGTGTTGGTCTAATCCAGAAAACGTAATGACATACAGAGTAGCTAATACCGGTTGCACTCCGGGTGAGATTCAAGGTTTTAGTTTTAACATACAAAGTCCTTCATGACATGGGTCCTCAATATTTAAGGGAGCGACTCCTGCCGACATCAAGTTCCAACTGCCCTGTGCGAGCACATAAGCAAGGACTCCTTGGGGCCCCGTTGGCTGGCCAGTGCCGGCTGGCGGTCCCCCGAAGACGAGCCTATTCTATCGCGGCCCCGGACCTCTGGAACCAACTTCCCCTGGAGCTCCGGCTGGCCCCTGACCTCCGCACCTTCCGCCATGATCTGAAGACCTGGTTGTTTAACCAATCCGGGTTGTGATTTTTGGGGGGGTGGGATGGTTTTATTTGTAGTATTTGTAATTGTATTGGGGCTTATTTAGTTTAATCTGTTTTTAATTATTTATTGTTGTTGTTGTTTTTATTTGTGAGCCGCCCCGAGTCTTTGGAGATGGGGCGGCATAGAAGTCCCATGAATAGAATAGAATAGAATAGAATAGAATAGAATAGAATAGAATAGAATAATGAAGAATGGAATAGAATGGAACAGAACAGAACAGAACAGAAGAGAACAGAACAGAGCTTTGGTGGCTCAGGCTGTTAAATGCCTGCTCTTAAGATCCAGCTGTCTACAATTACTGTAGGCTTGAATCCCACCAGGCTCAAGGTTGACTCAGCCTTCCATCCTCTCGGGGTAGGTAAATTGAGGACCCAAGATTGTTGGGGGCAATTAGCTGACCTTGTAAAAATGCCGCTTAGTAATAAGCAGGCATATACAATGGAATGAAGGCTATTGCTGAGCGCATTGGGTTGTGCTCCAAAAATTGTAAGCCACCCTGAGTCTTCGGAGAAGGGCGGCATATAAATGTAATTAAAATAAATAAATAAATAAATAAATAAATAAATACAGAAACAGTTTTGCTGTTTTTTTTAATTGTGATATAACATGTCATATGTTATTAATAGCAATTTCAATAAATGGTTAAGCTAAAGCTTAATTTAATGGGGAAATATTGGAAATATATTTATAAACCTGGAAATATATTTATAAACATTTCATACGTCTGACATAATAAGAAAGAAAAGGAAGCTTCTAAATTACATGCATGCACACACAGAGACCTTTCTTGAATCGCTCCCAAATATTTTCTCCATGTTTGTGATTTTTATTCTAATTTAATAAAGAGTCTGAAAAATCTTCTAAATCATGTAACTAAAGTGGTAGTTGCTTTTTATAAAAAGGATGCATCCGAACCACATTTGGTATTTTGTCTGCTTGAGGCATCAAAGTGCAAAATTTCAATATAAACCACGAACTTCAAAACATAAATATCGTCATTCTTTTCACTAAAAACCTGTGAAGTATGCCCCTCCCCCCAAGTCATTTTTCTATGCATTTAATAGCTATAGGACAATTCCGTAAATTGTATTTGCAGTGGCTATTGTATCTGCCACAGTAAGGTCAGTTTTGTTATTTTATATGTTAAGTTTATTAGTGACTTCAGCTCGGAACGGACCCGATTTGGCTTAGCCGAGGCAGCTATATATAGCCGGCTGCCTCAGCTGACAGCCAATCAGAGTGCAGGGTTTTCCCGCACTTTTTAACCAATCATTTTAAACACTTTACAAGAACAACCAATCAATTCAAACTCTGCATACATAACACCCCTCCCCACTAGGTTCAGTCCATACTCAAACCCCCTCTATCTAATGTATTCTTTTAAATAGGTGGGGCTCTTACGTGTGCTTGAGACCTCACGTGGTTCAGATGTTTTAAGGTTCTCACCTTGTGAGGGAGGAAATGTGTCTGTTGACATTTCCTTACTTGGACTTCTATCAGTGGTAGAACCTGTTTGGTTACTACAACCTGGTCTCTCCTCCCAATCCATCTCCAGCCCAATGTCAGCACCTAAGTCAGGTAGTGATGTGCAATCTTCCATTTGTAAAAATGGTTGTTGGCACTGTGACAGGTTTTGGGATGGTTCCTGTCGTGTTAGCTCGTTACACATGGGGTTGATTCTTGCTTGCTGATTATCCTCATAATCCTCCCCTTCCCCCTAGAAGAGGCAGTAGGTATGGGAACCAAAGAGGAGCTATGGCGATGCTCCTGAGGTAGTCTGTACCTCAACTGATCAATGTGCCTGCTCCAGAGGACACCATCCTCCATTTGTATCCTGTAAGACCTGGGTCCTGTGATTTGTGTTATCTCTGCAGGAATCCATAATGGTTCACCCATAAGGTTCTTAGCATAAACGGAATCACCCACAGTGAATGTGCAAATTTTACTAGTGGAATCTAGTGGTACAAGGGGAAGAAGGCGGTCAAGGGGAGACCTGAGTTTCCTACCCATCAACAATTCAGCTGGTGTTAAGTTAGTTGAGGGGTTGGGAGTGATATGCTGGACACTGAGTAGTTTTTCAACTTTCTCAGTGATGTCCCTGGACCCAATTGCTGAAGTTTTTCCTTGGTAAATCATACCATACGTTCAGCCTGGCCGTTAGCCGAAGGATGCCCAGGGGCTGTAAGGGCATGTCTGATACCCTGCTGTGCTAAATATGATTCAAAAAGGTTGGATGTAAACTGAGGACCATTGTCAGAAACAAGCACATCAGGTAACCCATGAGTTACAAAAAGATTTTTAAGCTGTTTGATGACAGCTTCAGTTGTGGTGGATGCTATAGGGATAACCTCTAGCCATTTGGAATACGCATCTACTATAATAAGGAAAGTGTGCCCTCTGGTAGGGCCAGCAAAATCAATGTGAATCCTGGACCATGGGCCCCTAGGACATTCCCATTCCTGTTTGGGGCAGAGGTGGGGCAGGCCTGACTATCTGACAGGTGGGACAGGATGCAACCCAGTTTTCAACCATTTTGTCAATACCTGGCCACCATACATAACTCCTGGCCAATCCCTTCATTCTGACAATTCCCGGATGACCCTCATGTAACATTTCCAAAACCTCTTTCTGTAGTTTTGCAGGAATAACCACCCTGTTACCCCACAAAATACATCCTCTTAATACAGATAATTCAGTTTCCCTGGATTTAAAAGGTTGGGCAAGTTGAGGTAGATCTTGAAGTGGCCAACCTTTCTTAATCCAGCCTATAACAGGAGCCAATAAAGTGTCTTTGGCAGTCTCTCTGGCAATTTCAGCAGCATGTACTGGAAGCTTGGCAACAGTTTCTAGAAAAAAGGTGTAAGTCTCAGGAACAGGGTCCTCAATGCGTGAAGGAAGTGGGCAGCAACTCAAAGCATCTGCGTGCCCAATATCTATACCAGGTCTGTGGATCAGTTTGTATGAATAAGCAGCAACAAATTCGGTCCATCTCAGCATTCTTGGTGACAGGATCGTGGGTGTTGATTTGTCTCCTGCCACAATGCCTAAAAGAGGTTTGTGATCTGTGACAATAGTAAATGTTCTCCCATAAATAAATGTAAATGTTCTCTCATGGAATTTCTTGACAGCTGCAACAATTGCCAAAGCTTCCTTATCCAGTTGGCTGTAATTTCTCTCTGCTTTAGTCAAGGTGCGAGAGTAAAATGCAATAGGAGCTTCTCTCCCACTGGGAAGCATGTGACTCAACACCCCCCCACACTCCAAAAGGGGATGCATCACAAGTCAGTACAACAGGCAAATTCTCAGAGAACTGTATTAGTACAGAGTCAGACATGATTTGTCTCTTAATATTGTCAAATGCAGCTTGTTCCTTTCTGCCCCAGACCCATGCAGATTTTTTGTCCAGTAATCTGTGTAGGGGTTCTACAATGGTTGCCTTCTGAGGTAGAAACATATGATAGAAGTTAATGAGTCCCAAGAATGCTTGCAAATCTGTTTTGCATTTTGGCCTGGGGGCTTCTTTGATTGCCTGAACTTTGGCTTCTGTGGGGTGGATGCCATGTTTATCAATCATGTAACCCAAGAATTCCACTTTATCTGTTCTAAGTGTGCATTTTTCTTCTTTGACTTTTAACCCGCTTTTTGAATCTGGTTAAGACTTCTCTGAGTCTCTCGTGTAACTGAGTGTCATTTTCAGCAGAAATTAAAATGTCATCAAAATAGGGCACCACCCCTGGCAACCCTTGTAGCATCCTTTCCATAAGGCTTTGGAAGATGCCTGGTGCCACGCTTACTCCAAATTGCAACCTTTTGCATTTGAAGGCACCTCTATGGGTTACGATAGTTTGGGCTTCTTCAGTGGCATCATCAACTGTTAACTGTTGATATGCCTGGGCCAGGTCCAATTTGGCAAAACTGCCCCCTCCAAGAGAATGTAATAAATGATGCACTACTGGAACTGGATAGTGCTCTGTTGTAACGCATGGTTCAATGTCCCCTTGTAGTCTCCACAGATTCTCACAGACCCATCAGCCTTGACTGGTATGACTATGGGTGTCTCCCACCTGGAGTGGTCAGTGGGCTCTAAAACCCCTTGGGCTATTAATTTATCTAATTGCGCATCAATTTTTTCCTTTAAGGCAAATGGGACCCTTCTGGGTTTTAAATGGATTGGTTGTACCTTGGGATCTAGGTTAAAGGTGATAGGGGTCCCCAAGTACTTGCCTAATCCATCGCTGAAGACCTCTAGAAATTCAGACTTCAAGGTCTCTTCCCACTCAGTGTTGCTCACGTGATTGATGCCAGTCACCTCGATGCCCAACGGGTTGAACCATTCAAGTCCCAGCAGACTTGGGCGATCCTTGTCTACGATGGTCAAGGGTAGACGCTTGGTGTGGCCCTTGAACTTCACGTTGAATTCTCTT
This sequence comes from Naja naja, assembly GCA_009733165.1. NCBI lineage: Eukaryota > Metazoa > Chordata > Lepidosauria > Squamata > Elapidae > Naja > Naja naja. The sequence continues at coordinate 91,800,709 of CM019151.1, forward strand.
GTTCCAACTACTGGAATCTTGTTCCCTTGGTAGTCTTTAAGAGTCAGTGCTTGCTTCTTGAAGTGATTCTTCTGGATATTTGGTAACAGTCTTTGAATAGTGTCCCATGACACCATAGATAGGTATGAGCCTGAGTCCACTTCCATTTGGCAAGGCCTTCCTTCAATAAATACCTTGACATGCACTTTTCTGCTTTTAAAGGGAAGAATGACCAATAGTTACTGTTTGATGAGTTCCATTCTTCCCATTTGCTTCTGTGCTGTGCCCCATTTTCTCACTGAGGTTGTTAGGCTTGAATTCTTTGTCTTTGCTAGTAGCAAACTTCCTTCTGTTGGGTGGAGTTCTGGATGATTTGCAGACTCTTGCTAGGTGCCCTCTTTTTTCACAATGGAGGCAAATGGTGTCTAGAAACTTGCATTCAGTGTGGGGGTGGCTTCCCCCACAACCTCTGCAGTAGAAATCTTGCCTCTTTCTTCCCAGGTCTTTCTTTTTCTGCTCCATTCTGAGTCTGTAAATTCCTTCCTCCACCTCACTGCAATCTGACTCAGAATCTAGTTCCTCACAATGATTTGTGGTGGACTTTTCCCCATCAGAATGGCTCGTGGCCTTGTTTATCTTCTTCATGGCTGCTGCTGAGGACTTGGTAGCTTCTGCTGAAGAGGCTTCTTCTATTGCTTCTTTCAAGTGATCTTAGGTTTCATTAATAACTTGCTCTGTAGCACCTTGTCTTTAAGGCTCAAAACAAAGCGATCGCACATGGCCTCCTCTAAACTGTTGAATCGCATGCACCCCAATGTCTCTTAAACTTGCCAAAAGTCGTTCATGCTTTGTTTTCCCCTGATCCGACGGTAAAACCCGTGTCTCTTAATGAGGCACGATACTTGTGGTGGTAATGGGCTCTTAACAGCCTTTCCAGATCAGGCCAAGCCATTACCTTCACATCTGCTGCTCCCAAGTGCCTTTGCCATCTTGAAAACTGCCGGACCGCGATGCGTAAGGAAGACCGCCCTCTTCCGCTTCTTGGAAATGGCGGCAAGATCGTTTCCCTCCAGATACATTTGGAAGCGATCTGCATCGACTCCCTTGTCTTCTGCGTCGGATCGAGCGGGGCTGGGGGTGTTCAGCGCAACCATCTCGCTCTTCTTCTGTTCGCGTTGCCTTCTTCTTCAGGGGATCCCACCTTTCGCCAGTGTTAAGTTTGCATGAAGAGGCAGGCAGGCAGTGCTTCAGCTCTTAAGTTTATTAGTGACTTCAGCTCAGAACGGACCTGATTTGGCTTAGCTGAGGCAGCTATATATAGCCGGCTGCCTCGGCTGACAGCCAATCAGAGTGCAAGGTTTTCCTGCACTTTTTAACCAATCATTTTAAACACTTTACAAGAACAACCAATCAGTTCAAACTCTGCATACATAACATCATATGGTTTTCGAAAAGAAATTTTGACTCCTACTCCTAGTCCCCCTCCTCCCCACAAAATTCCACAGAAAGTTCTCCAGCCCAATCAATCAGTGGCCCCTGCCACCCACAGTTGCTTATTCCTATTGCCAATTTCACTAAACGCTTTGAAATCTATCTATCTATCTATCTATCTATCTATCTATCTATCTATCTATATCTATTATTATTATTCATTTATATGCCCTTCTCTGGAGACTCGGGCGGTGACACAATCTTTGGGCACAATCCAATGTGCTCAGCAATAGCCTTCATTCCATTGTATATGCCTGCTTATTACTAGGGCTTTTTTGGGGCCCCCAAGCAGCATTTTTACAAAGTCAGCATTGCAACAATCTTGGGTCCTCAATTTACCTACCCTGGGAGGATGGAAGGCTGAGTCAACCTTGAGCCTGGTGGGATTCAAGCCTGCACTAATTGCAGGCAGGTGGAGTTAGGTGCTAGGTGTTTAACAGCCTGCACCACCAAGGCTCTTTCAACTCTGGCTACTTTTTTTAATGTGTGCTTTATGGGAAAACATTAATAGGAATATTTTGGTACAAAATACATCATAAGACACTGAGGAATTATATTTACATTCATAGTTTTGGTCATATGGGAAAAGGTGACAGCTTTATGAGTTAACACACCCGAATATAATCTGAATTTGAGATAAACCTATTTGTTAATTGGTAGTAAATTTTAGAGGTTAGGAGACTGCTAGTAAAATCAGAGGTAGGAGAGAAAGGAAAAGAGATTCAGAATAGAATAACAACTTCTGGAGGCAAGTTGTTCCATTGATTAATTGTTCTAACTGTCAGGAACTTCCTCCTTGGTGAAAAAAAATACTTTTTTTTCACTAAGCATCTCCTGTGTAACGATTGAACCGCTTTGCTTCTTTCAAACCTTAATGCTTTTCAGCTTGACAATGAACTTTGGGGAGGGAAGGGGGAAATGGGATGCTGGGAATGTGTGTGCATGCCGAGAGAGCCTGTGCAACCATGAAAGTCACCGCTGCGGGTGCTGGAGAAAGAGAGGGACTGTTCCCATAACAACAAGGACATCTCATGATTGGATAAAGTGATCACCCAGGGTGGAAGAAGAAGAAAAAGTATGGTTTAACTGAGCAAGCATTTGTGCAGGGAAAACCAGAACTGGTTTTGTTTCTTCAGTGCCAATATGGTGCATCCAATGAAGTTTTACTTTTGGGAATTCAATTGTCCTGAGAGTGCTTTCCTTGTTTTGGGTTTGGTAGTTGGACAGTTGACACCTGGAATATTGCTTTAATTCAGTGTTTATATAGTTGCTCTTCTAGAAATTGCTAATGTGCTAAGCTTCCAAGATCTTCTGTCCTAAATTTGCAAGGATGCTAGCGTGCTAATGTCACTTCCATGAGTGGCTTGTTATAATTTCAATTGGGTGGGATTGCTATTCAAACAGGGAGGAAAATGGTATACTTCTGCTGGGAAGCTATTCATTAGCAAGCAGTGTGACCATTAGGGGGTCTTATCATCTTACTAAGGTACATTGAACTAATAGATGGGCATGGCTAAATGGAAAGAATATGGGAAAACAGTGCTCCTACTTCTGGAATTATTTTCATTTGCATTGCTGATTTCAGAGCTCAAGCTGTGTGCATGAGATTTAAGACTCAAATCAGGTTTGAAATGTTGTATATGAGTGCAAAGTTTGGGGTCTTAATAGAGGAGGGAGGAGAGGAGAGGAAGGCAAGGCAAGGTGAGGCAAGGCATGGAAGAAGGGAAGGAAAGAGGACAGGAGGAAGAAAAAAGGAAGGCTATCCAGAAGCCAGAAATGGGCATGTTTCCATCCTTCCAGATCCTCTGGGAGGCCTGTTTTTCCGTCTCGGATCTGCATGGGCCCTGCACAGTGGTGGCCAGTTTGCACCAGTTCGGGAGAACCAGTTATGTTAGGTTTGCATGAAGAGTCAGGCGGAGTGCTTCAGTGAAGAGTTTATGTGACTACAGCTCATAACAGACCCGATTTGGCTGGGCTGCGGCTGCTTCTTATAGCCAGCAGCCGGTTGCCAACCAATCAGAGTGCAGGGTTTTCCTGCACTTTTTAAACCAATCATTTCTGACATTTTACAAGAACAGTTCAAACTTAACCAATGACATTCAAACCTGCATACATAACACGTTATTAACTTTCTGAGCAGTTTGGTGAACTGAGTCCTTAGGGAGAGAGGGTGGCATACAAGTCTAATAATGCAATAATAACTGGTTGTTGGAAGAAATCATTAGGGTAGAGAACCGGTTCTTAAATTATTTGAATCCCACCACTGGCCCTGGCTAAACACCTGGATCCAAAACAGGTCACGTGGAGACTCCTGGGAGGAAGGGGCAGGTTGGGTGGGGCCAGCCAGTTGTTGAAATTGCTGATTCAGCAAACCAGATGTAAAATTAACATTCGATTCACTCAAACCGGTGTGAACCAGTAGCGCCCACCCCTGATCTGGCAGGACCCAGAAGAAGGGCCTTCTCCATGGTGGCTCCCTCCCTCTCGAACATCATTCTTCTGGAAATTAGACTGGCTCCCATTTTGACACTCCTTTGTTAAAGCACTGATGACATGTTTGTCAGGGTTCCGGCAGTTATTCCAATTAAATCATGAGCCTCGAGCCCACTGAATGGCTGATTTGTGTGTGTGCTGTTGCCAAGGGGGTTGTTGGCTTTTTTATTATAATTATTTTTTACTTTTGATTTTTTCCCCACATTGTGTTTTTATTATCTGTAAGCCTCCTAAATTAAGCTGTGAGGCATGGCTAAAAATTTCAAAATAAAATAAATAACAATAAATAAAACCAATCCATAAGGAAAGACATTAAATT
>CM019151.1:91805990-91861134 GCA_009733165.1 Naja naja
TTTCTCAGTGATGTCCCCTGGACCCAATTGCTGAAGTTTTTCCTTGGTAAATCATACCATCGTTCAGCCTGGCGTTAGCGAGAAGATGCCCAGGGCTGTAAGGGCATGTCTGATACCCTGCTGTAAATATGATTCAAAAAGGTTGGATGTAAACTGAGGACCATTGTCAGAAACAAGCATCAGGTAACCCATGAGTTACAAAAAGATTTTTAAGCTGTTTGATGACAGCTTCAGTTGTGGTGGATGCCATAGGGATAACCTCTAGCCATTTGGAATACATCTACTATAATAAGGAAAGTGTGCCCTCTGGTAGGGCCAGCAAAATCAATGTGAATCCTGGACCATGGGCCCCTAGGACATTCCCATTCCTGTTTGGGGGCTGAGAGGTGGGGCAGGCCTGACTATCTGACAGTTGGGACAGGATGCAACCTTTTCAACCATTTTGTCAATACCTGGCCACCATACATAACTCCTGGCCAATCCCTTCATTCTGACAATTCCCGGATGACCCTCATGTAAAATTTCCAAAACCTCTGTAGTTTTGCAGGAATAACCACCCTGTTACCCCACAAAATACATCCTCTTAATACAGATAATTCAGTTTGCCTGGATTTAAAAGGTTGGGCAAGTTGAGGTAGATCTTGAAGTGGCCAACCTTTCTTAATCCAGCCTATAACAGAAATAAAGTGTCTTTGGCAGTCTCTCTGGCAATTTCAGCAGCATGTACTGGAAGCTTGGCAACAGTTTCTAGAAAAAGGTGTGAGTCTCAGGAACAGGGTCCTCAATGTGAAGGAAGTGGGCAGCGACTCAAAGCATCATCGTGCCCAATGTCTACCAGGTCTGTGGATCAGTTTGTATGAATAAGCAGCAAAATTAGGTCCATCTCAGCATTCTTGGTGACAGGATGTGGGTGTTGATTTGTCTCCTGCCACAATGCCTAAAGAGGTTTGTGATCTGTGACAATAGTAAATGTTCTCCCATAAATAAATGTAAATGTTCTCTCATGGAATTTCTTGACAGCTGCAACAATTGCCAAAGCTTCCTATCCAGTTGGCTGTAATTTCTCTCTGCTTTAGTCAAGGTGCAGTAAAATGCAATAGGAGCTTCTCCCACTGGGAAGCATGTGACTCAACACCCCCACACTCCAAGGGGATGCATCACAAGTCAGTACAACAGGCAAATTCTCAGAGAACTGTATTAGTACAGAGTCAGACATGATTTGTCTCTTAATATTGTCAAATGCAGCTTGTTCCTTTCTGCCCCAGACCCATGCAGATTTTTTTGTCCAATAATCTGTGTAGGGGTTCTACAATGGTTGCCTTCTGAGGTAGAAACATATGATAGAAGTTAATGAGTCCCAGAATGCTTGCAAATCTGTTTTGCATTTTGGCCTGGGGCTTCTTTGATTGCCTGAACTTTGGCTTCTGTGGGGTGGATGCCATGTTTATCAATCATGTAACCCAAGAATTCCACTTTATCTGTTCTAAGTGTGCATTTTTCTTCTTTGACTTTTAACCCCGCTTTTTTGAATCTGGTTAAGACTTCTCTGAGTCTCTCGTGTAACTGAGTGTCATTTTCAGCAGAAATTAAAATGTCATCAAATAGGGCACCACCCCTGGCAACCCTTGTAGCATCCTTTCCATAAGGCTTTGGAAGATGCCTGGTGCCACGCTTACTCAAATTGCAACCTTTTGCATTTGAAGGCACCTCTATGGGTTACGATAGTTTGGGCTTCTTCAGTGGCATCATCAACTGTTAACTGTTGATATGCCTGGGCCAGGTCCAATTTGGCGAAAACTGCGCCCCCTCCAAGAGAATGTAATAAATGATGCACTACTGGAACTGGATAGTGCTCTGTTGTAACGCATGGTTCAATGTCCCCTTGTAGTCTCCGCAGATTCTCACAGACCCATCAGCCTTGACTGGTATGATGGTGTCTCCCACCTGGAGTGGTCAGTGGGCTCTAAAACCCCTTGGGCTATTAATTTATCTAATTGCGCATCAATTTTTTCCTTTAAGGCAAATGGGACCCTTCTGGGTTTTAAATGGATTGGTTGTACCTTGGGATCTAGGTTAAAGGTGATAGGGGTCCCCAAGTACTTGCCTAATCCATCGCTGAAGACCTCTAGAAATTCAGACTTCAAGGTCTCTTCCCACTCAGTGTTGCTCACGTGATTGATGCCAGTCACCTCGATGCCCAGCGGTTGAACCATTCAAGTCCCAGCAGACTTGGGCGATCCTTGTCTACGATGGTCAAGGGTAGACGCTTGGTGTGGCCCTTGAACTTCACGTTGAATTCTCTTGTTCCAACTACTGGAATCTTGTTCCCTTGGTAGTCTTTAAGAGTCATGCTTGCTTCTTGAAATTCTTCTGGATATTTGGTAACAGTCTTTGAATAGTGTCCCATGACACCATAGATAGGTATGAGCCTGAGTCCACTTCCATTTGGCAAGGCCTTCCTTCAATAAATACCTTGACATGCACTTTTCTGCTTTTTAAAGGGGAAGAATGACCAATAGTTACTGTTTGATGAGTTCATTCTTCCCATTTGCTTCTGTGCTGTGCCCCATTTTCTCACTGAGGTTGTTAGGCTTGAATTCTTTGTCTTTGCTAGTAGCAAACTTCCTTCTGTTGGGTGGAGTTCTGGATGATTTGCAGACTCTTGCTAGGTGCCTCTTTTTTCAATGGAGGCAAATGGTGTCTAGAAACTTGCATTCAGTGTGGGGTGGCTTCCCACAACCTCTGCAGTAGAAATCTTGCCTCTTTCTTCCCAGGTCTTTCTTTTTCTGCTCCATTCTGAGTCTGTAAATTCCTTCCTCCACCTCACTGCAATCTGACTCAGAATCTAGTTCCTCACAATGATTTGTGGTGGACTTTTCCCCATCAGAATGGCTCGTGGCCTTGTTTATCTTCTTCATGGCTGCTGCTGAGGACTTGGTAGCTTCTGCTGAAGAGGCTTCTTCTATTGCTTCTTTCAGCGTGATCTTAGGTTTCATTAATAACTTGCTCTGTAGCACCTTGTCTTTAAGGCTCAAAACAAAACGATCGCGCATGGCCTCCTCTAAACTGTTGAATTCGCATGCACCCCCAATGTCTCTTAAACTTGCCACAAAGTCGTTCATGCTTTTGTTTTCCCCCTGATCACGACGGTAAAACCCGTGTCTCTTAATGAGGCACGATACTTGTGGTGCGTAATGGGCTCTTAACAGCCTTTCCAGATCAGGCCAAGCCATTACCTTCACATCTGCTGCTCCCGCAAGTGCCTTTGCCATCTTGAAAACTGCCGGACCGCAGTACGTAAGGAAGACCGCCCTCTTCCGCTTCTTGGAAATGGCGGCAAGATCGTTTCCCTCCAGATACATTTGGAAACGATCTGCATACGACTCCCAGTCTTCTGCCGTCGGATCGAACGGGGCTGGGGGGGTGTTCAGCGCAACCATCTCGCTCTTCTTCTGTTCCGCATTGCCTTCTTCTTCAGGGGGATCCCACCTTCGTCGCCAGTGTTAAGTTTGCATGAAGAGGCAGACGCGGAGTGCTTCAGCTCTTAAGTTTATTAGTGACTTCAGCTCAGAACGGACCTGATTTGGCTTAGCTGAGGCAGCTATATATAGCCGGCTGCCTCGGCTGACAGCCAATCAGAGTGCAAGGTTTTCCTGCACTTTTTAACCAATCATTTTAAACACTTTACAAGAACAACCAATCAGTTCAAACTCTGCATACATAACATCATATGGTTTTCGAAAAGAAATTTTGACTCCTACTCCTAGTCCCCCTCCTCCCCACAAAATTCCACAGAAAGTTCTCCAGCCCAATCAATCAGTGGCCCCTGCCACCCACAGTTGCTTATTCCTATTGCCAATTTCACTAAACGCTTTGAAATCTATCTATCTATCTATCTATCTATCTATCTATCTATCTATCTATCTATTAATTATTCACATTTATATGCCGCCCTTCTCTGGAGACTCAGGGCGGCTTACAATCTTTGGAGCACAATCCAATGTGCTCAGCAATAGCCTTCATTCCATTGTATATGCCTGCTTATTACTAGGGCTTTTTTGGGGCCCCCAAGCAGCATTTTTACAAAGTCAGCTTATTGCCCCCAACAATCTTGGGTCCTCAATTTACCTACCCTGGGAGGATGGAAGGCTGAGTCAACCTTGAGCCTGGTGGGATTCAAGCCTGCACTAATTGCAGGCAGGTGGAGTTAGGTGCTAGGTGTTTAACAGCCTGCACCACCAAGGCTCTTTCAACTCTGGCTACTTTTTTTAATGTGTGCTTTATGGGAAAACATTAATAGGAATATTTTGGTACAAAATACATCATAAGACACTGAGGAATTATATTTACATTCATAGTTTTGGTCATATGGGAAAAGGTGACAGCTTTATGAGTTAACACACCCGAATATAATCTGAATTTGAGATAAACCTATTTGTTAATTGGTAGTAAATTTTAGAGGTTAGGAGACTGCTAGTAAAATCAGAGGTAGGAGAGAAAGGAAAAGAGATTCAGAATAGAATAACAACTTCTGGAGGCAAGTTGTTCCATTGATTAATTGTTCTAACTGTCAGGAACTTCCTCCTTGGTGAAAAAAAATACTTTTTTTTCACTAGAGCATCTCCCTGTGTAACGATTGAACCGCTTTGCTTCTTTCAAACCTTAATGCTTTTCAGCTTGACAATGAACTTTGGGGAGGGAAGGGGGAAATGGGATGCTGGGAATGTGTGCGTGCACCGAGAGAGCCTGTGCAACCATGAAAGTCACCGCTGCGGGTGCTGGAGAAAGAGAGGGACTGTTCCCATAACAAAAGGACATCTCATGATTGGATAAAGTGATCACCCAGGGGGTGGGAAGAAGAAAAAAGTATGGTTTAACTGAGCAAGCATTTGTGCAGGGAAAACCAGAACTGGTTTTGTTTCTTCAGTGCCAATATGGTGCATCCAATGAAGTTTTACTTTTGGGAATTCAATTGTCCTGAGAGTGCTTTCCTTGTTTTGGGTTTGGTAGTTGGACAGTTGACACCTGGAATATTGCTTTAATTCAGTGTTTATATAGTTGCTCTTCTAGAGAAATTGCTAATGTGCTAAGCTTCCAAGATCTTCTGTCCTAAATTTGCAAGGATGCTAACGTGCTAATGTCACTTCCATGAGTGGCTTGTTATAATTTCAATTGGGTGGGATTGCTATTCAAACAGGGAGGAAAATGGTATACTTCTGCTGGGAAGCTATTCATTAGCAAGCAGTGTGACCATTAGGGGGGTCTTATCATCTTACTAAGGTACATTGAACTAATAGATGGGCATGGCTAAATGGAAAGAATATGGGAAAACAGTGCTCCTACTTCTGGAATTATTTTCATTTGCATTGCTGATTTCAGAGCTCAAGCTGTGTGCATGAGATTTAAGACTCAAATCAGGTTTGAAATGTTGTATATGAGTGCAAAGTTTGGGGTCTTAATAGAGGGGAGGGGAGGGGAGAGAGGAAGGCAAGGCAAGGTGAGGCAAGGCATGGGAAGGGAAGGGAAGGAAAGAGGACAGGAGGGAAGAAAAAGGAAGGCTATCCAGAAGCCAGAAATGGGCATGTTTCCATCCTTCCAGATCCTCTGGGAGGCCTGTTTTTCGTCCTCCCGGAGGCTCTGCATGGGCCCTGCACAGTGGTGGCCAGTTTGCACCAGTTCGGGAGAACCAGTTATGTTAGGTTTGCATGAAGAGTCAGACGCGGAGTGCTTCAGTGAAGAGTTTATTAGTGACTACAGCTCATAACAGACCCGATTTGGCTGGGCTGCGGCTGCTTCTTATAGCCAGCAGCCGCAGTTGCCAGCCAATCAGAGTGCAGGGTTTTCCTGCACTTTTTAAACCAATCATTTCTGACATTTTACAAGAACAGTTCAAACTTAACCAATGACATTCAAACCTGCATACATAACACGTTATTAACTTTCTGAGCAGTTTGGTGAACTGAGTCCTTAGGGAGAGAGGGTGGCATACAAGTCTAATAATGCAATAATAACTGGTTGTTGGAAGAAATCATTAGGGTAGAGAACCGGTTCTTAAATTATTTGAATCCCACCACTGGCCCTGCGCTTACCTGGGATCCAAAACAGGTCACGTGGAGACTCCTGGGAGGGAAGGGGCAGGTTGGGTGGGGCCAGCCAGTTGTTGAAATTGCTGATTCAGCAAACCAGATGTAAAATTAACATTCGATTCACTCAAACCGGTGTGAACCAGTAGCGGCCCACCCCTGATCTGGCAGGACCCAGAAGAAGGGCCTTCTCCATGGTGGCTCCCTCCCTCTCGAACATCATTCTTCTGGAAATTAGACTGGCTCCCATTTTGACACTCCTTTGTTAAAGCACTGATGACATGTTTGTCAGGGTTCCGGCAGTTATTCCAATTAAATCATGAGCCTCGAGCCACACTGAATGGCTGATTTGTGTGTGTGCTGTTGCCAAGGGGGTTGTTGGCTTTTTTATTATAATTATTTTTTACTTTTGATTTTTTTCCCCCCTACATTGTGTTTTTATTATCTGTAAGCCTCCTAGAGTCGCTGTGAGCGAGGAGGTGGCAGTATAAAATTTCAAAATAAAATAAATAACAATAAATAAAACCAATCCATAAGGAAAGACATTAAATTGCATTCACATGAGAGAAACACCCAAGAGGGTTATCCATAAATAAGCTTGTTTTCTCTGTACACTCTGAGTGGTTGAAATCCATAAACTGGAGAGGGGAAAAAATTGTTCTCCAATCTTCAAGATGATCAAAGTGAGATGTGAGACTTTGTGTTCTATCAATCTGTATAATCTCACATCAGTTTTTCACGCAGGCTTTAAAATTCTCCCCAGAGTTGTCAATCTAGACTTTATGTATTTGTTTATTTAAAAGCTAACCTTCTTTGTTTGAACAGGTGGTCTCACATCTTGCTCAGAAATTGTGTCTCCTCCCATATGTTTGGACTTTGACAGGATAATGAAAAATAACTCATTTTTTCCTCTAGTTGCTATGAATACTGTTCTGTTCTAGGCCTCCCCAAAAAGTACTAAGTCAATTCTGAGTCCTGGCAAAAACCTCTTTTATTACATTAATGTGAATTTATTTCATTCACAGTCAGCCAACAGCTTGGCAAACAGTCTTGCAAAGGTATACTAATTAGCTCAGACCTTTATCAATCCTGGAATGCTGCCTGGTATAATTTCACACTCAGTGCTGACAGGGAAGGGCTGGGTTATACAGACAAATCTTCATGAGGCTGGAACAAATGGATGACTGAATGAGTGAGTTGTTTCCTGCAAAAGCCCCCTCCTCTTTTGCTTCTCTTTTAATCCTGATGGGAGGGGCCATTCATGGTCCACCTGTGGCCTTACTCCCACTTTGACCCTGAGTTCTTAATTGTGCCTTCCTTTTGGCAGCTCTGCACATGCGCAGTCTAGGAACCAGTTCCAGAAGTTCCCCTGCCTCACTGCTGTCCAAGCCCAAAGGCAGCTGATGATTGCTAGCCTGCCCTGACCCCATCTCTGCCTCTGATGCAGAGCCCTCATCCAAGCCTTCCTCAGCCTCCAGGATGGGTCTGGGTTCCTCCCCAAACTCCTCACTACTGTCTGACTTTGCTGCCAGCTCTGCCAACTGTTGGCAGGCCACAACAAATACATCCTAAGGAGAAATTTTGGTGGCTCAGGCTGTTAATTGCCTGCACTTAAGTTCCAGCTGCCTACAGCTGCTGTAGGCTCGAATCCCACCAGGCTCAAGGTTGACTCAGCCTTCCATCCTCTCGGGGTAGGTAAACTGAGGACCCAAGATTGTTGGGGGCAATAAGCTGACTTTGTAAAAATGCCGCTTAATAATAAGCAGGCATATACAATGGAATGAAGGCTATTGCTGAGCACACTGGGTTGCATCCCAAAAATTGTAAGCCGCCCTGAGTCTCCAGAGAAGGGCAGCATATAAATGTAATTTTAAAAAAAATTGAAGCTGTTTTAGTGTTGTTCTCAGTTATAGTTTCCTCCATATAACCATACACTAATAGTACCACATATTTCTAAGAAAAGGCAGGGTTGTCTTGGGTAATACTCCCAATGACAACCATCATTCTTTTTCCAGAACTTCAGATCAATGCTTATGTGAATATGTGAAGTTTAATTCTTTTTTAATTATTTATTGTCGTTGTTTTAGTTGTGAGCCGCCCCGAGTCTTCGGAGATGGGGCAGCATACAAGTCCAAATAATAAATAAATAAATAATAATAAGCCTCAAGAAATTTACAATATGATTCAGAGAATCTGCATAAAGGAAGAGTTTAAGAATCCATACTCTATAGTTAAGCTATGACTGCACCCATTTGCACCCCAGAATCATGATCTAAAATTTTATTCACAAAAGAACTGCAGTGCTGCCTTGAAGATGCTTTCCTTTTTATAAAACGGCTGCCATAATTTAGAATTATAATAACAGAGTTGGAAGGGACCTTGGCATCTTCAAGTCCAACTCCCTGCTTAGGCAGCAAACCCTTCACCATTTCAGATAAGTGGCTGTCCAGTCTCTTCTTTAAAAATTCCAGTATTAGAGCATTCACAACTTCTGAAGGCAAACCTTTCCACTGGTTAGTTGTTCTCGCTGTTAGGAAGTTTCTCCTTAGTTCTAGGTTGCTTCTCTCCTTGATTAGTTTCCACCCATTGCTTCTTGTCCTGCCTTCAGGTGTTTTGGAGAATAGCTTGACTCCCTCTTTTTTGTGGCAGCCTCTGAGATATTGGAACACTGCTGTCATGTAGCCCTGGTCCTTCTTTTCATTAGACTAGACATACCCAGTGATCAAAACAGCCAATAGCAATGCCCCTATTTACCCAAAGGCAAGCTGTGAACAACCGTTCAACTAGCAAACTGTCCAACTAGCAAACCAACAACAAGGAAACACTCTCGGGAGAATTGAATTCCCAAAAGTAAACCCCCCCCAAAATTATTGGATACACCATGTTGGTACTGAAGAAACAAATCCAGCTATGGTTTCCTGTGCAAAGACTTGCCCAGTTAAACAATACTTTCCTCTTCTTCCCACCCCTGGTTGATCATGTTGTCCAATTATGAGATGTTTTTTTTTTGTTATGGGAACAGTCCATCTCTTTCTCAAGTACCTGCAGCGGTGACCTTGATGGCTTCCATGCTCTCCTGATCTCTGCATACATTCTCCACATTCCATTTCTTCTTTCCCTCCCTCCAGTTCATTGGCAAGTGGGAAAGCATTAAGGTTTGAAAGAAGCAAAGTGGTTCAATCTTGACAGTTGTTCATTGACTGTTTCTAGGTTCCCCCAAATGCTTTTTAAAATACTAACTGTTAGAGAAGGGGTGGTAGAAACTGGGGCGGGGGGTGGAGTGATAAGAGGGATAAGCCTAGAATCCCTACATAGCCACAACAGAATGAAGTCCAGCTCCCTTTGAGTGCCATTGACCCTTATCTAACTCCAAACAAGTGTTAACCATTAGTTGAGAAGATTTCTGTGCATAGGATCTTATTAATACTTCAATTTAATCGAACCTTCACATGTGGATCTAGTCTTTCATGCCTGACATTAGTTTATGTCTGAATCTGGTCGGGAAGGACCAAGTAAGACATTTTCCCCAAAAGCTTCAAGTCATGTCTGCCCATCATTTTTATTTCATCAACTTTTTTTTCAACAGAAAACATGAAAGTTTCTGTCTAGTGAGTTTGTTGTCCATATCTTGCTCATTTTGTACAGGTTTTCCCAAAAATAAGACACTGTCTTATTTTTTTCCCACCAAAAAAGGCACCAGGTCTTATTTTGGGGGGAAGTCATCCACCGACTAACCTCACTTGTGCATGTCGCCCCTGGCCTCATTTTTGCTGTCAGAGGCCTTCAGGAACTTCTTCTTCTGCAGCCAGCAAGGCTTTCCTGAAGGCCTCTGTAGCAGATAACAGAGCTCTGGATCGATCCAGAGCTTTGTTATCAGCTACAGAGGCCTTCAGGAAAGCCTTGCCAGCCTTGCCAGCTGCAGAAGAAATGGGCTGGCAATGCAGGTGTTGGGGTGGACGAGGCCTAGCTACAACTGTTCAAAGGTAAGTAGTAGGGCAGCTCCACCCGCCCCCATCCCCACCCTAGCTTAATTTTTATCTGTCCATTCTGGAGTGGGTGGGATCTTAATTAGGGCTTATTTTGGGGATAGGGCTTATATTGGGCCCACATGTAAAAATCAAGCTAGGACTTACTTTCAGGGTAGGTCATATTTTCGGGAAAACAAGGTAGGTGTATAAATTTAATAACCCTCATGCAATTTAATTGCCTCTGCAGGCCAGATGAGAAGAAACTTCTGGTTCTAATGGCCAAAGTATCTTCAGAAAACTCTAGAAAGGTAAATATTTTTCCCCACTCCTGCTCTTCAAGGGTTAATAGATGAGATTTTTTGACTGTTGAATACATATATACATCCACTCACCCACATTCACACATGCATATTTATTTCATCTGCATTATGGATCAAATTAATCAACTCACCATATTGCCCATAATTTTTATGGCTTCCTTCTTCTCATGTTGCCTTCTCTTGATAGATATAATGCATGTTGCCAGCTGGTCTTTGATTGTAAATAAAGTTTTATTTACTTACTTAACCAAAGTTACAGCTATCAAAATCCTGAATCTTGGAATAAACTCAACTGAAAAAGTTGTATGATGAATCCTGATTGAAGAGGGGGGAATGAACCCTAAAGAAAAAGAATGGAAGTGATGCCAATGAAGTTTAAAACCAAAAGTTAAATGAAGTTTTTTTTTAAATCATCAGCGGTATGTTTTCGCTTGTACATATTCTGGCTTTTACAATATCTTGTGTGAATATCTATGGAAATTCTCAGTCATCCACATCATGGTGGTCCTAAATGTGTTTTTTGAAAAGACAACTGGACTTTCTGTGTTTTCCTTGAAGATGTTTTGCTTCTCATCCAAGAAGCTTCTTCAGTGAACTAAAGAAGCTTGTTGGACGAGAAGCAAAATATCTTCAAGGAAAAACAAAATCCAGTTGTACATTATAGTGCCTATAATTATCTTGGGCGGTGCCTATATTGAGTTTGAAAATAAATCAGAAATGTCAGTTCACCCCACTGACAGAGAGGAATGGATAATCTGAAATGTCACCTATGCTGAGTAGCTTCCATCAGTTGCATATATAAGCAAATGCTAGTTTTTAGCTTCAAAGTTATTTGTCAATTAAGAGTTCCTCTGCTACAAGCCCATCTTCCATGTGAAATCTTGAAAAGGATTTCTTCCAAATTGCAATTTATGGAGGCTAGATAATTCTTTCCCAGGAAGACATTCTGCTCTGTAGGACTTACTTTGCCTTAAAACAATCCTTTGAGAGAGAGGTTAATTTAGATTCCTCCCTATTAGCCTTCGTTAGAAGGCCAACATTTTTAGAAGGCTATTAAAACCAATAAATTTATACTGTGTGTGTCAACATCTTCTTTAAACACCTAGATTTATTTCTATCATAATGAATCTGTTGCATGCTTAGAACCACAAAAGGCTCTGAAAGGAACGGTAGAAAAAAATCAAGATGGCATTCACAATTATGTGATTGGGCATTTTTTTAACATAGATTGTATTGGACAACAAAAAGGGCGGAGCTTCAGTCTCATGGTTTTGACTGCCATTTTGGCTTTTTTTTCTTTAACCAAATGTCTCTTTATCCAGATGTCTCTGTTTTGTATCGATATGTCTCTTTTACAAATCTGTATTTTTGCACAAGGTGGAGGATAGTGCTGATTCCATTAGATTGTCCAAAATGATGTCCTTTTCACAGTAAGATAGCATTTGACATAAAATGCCAGACTTTAAAACAAGGATTTGAGGTAGGAGGGCATAGAATATTCCCTTCTATAGCTCAAAAGATATGAAAGGACACACTGCCCTATTTTTCTCCAAAGATGGAACTGATCAGTTAGATATTCGTGATGAGGCTTTGATGCCAAATGTTGAAGTGTCTCCTCCAGGTGTTTTTCCATCAGGCAGTGTAGAAGGTCAGCCTTTGCTTGCCTTCAGCAATATCAAAAGAAATTTTGGAAGCTGTGTTCATCATATTCAGTGGTAGTTTCATCCCACTCTAGTAGAGCATGTAGGCCAAGGACCATATGTAAGTCAGCTTTTGTCCATAAAAGTTTCCTCCCCATGATATATGGGTCAAAGTGCACCCAGGGCCCCATCTGGCTACCTATTCAAATTCCTGTGGCATTTCTGTTCCTCTGAAGTGAATTGAGGAAGGCATCTGCCTGAATAAGAGAGGCAAAAAAAAATTCACAGAGTATACCTAACAGACTTAAAGAACTAAGCTGTGATCAAGTTGGTTTTTTTAGGCAAATAGCTGCCTTCTTTAACAAGGCTTGCTGTATCTGGCAGATGTTTCTTTGACTTCAGTTTCCAAGCAGTACCAAATTGACCAAAAGGGCTGAAAAACATACCCCTCCATCATCCCCATGACCACCCAAAGTTTACGAACATCTGGAACAATTGATGTGATGGAAAAGTAGGTGTTCTCTAATTGTTATTCAGTGGTCTGGTCTGCTTCAAATTATTATGAAATTTATATGAAAATATACTCCTCCATGAAAATTGGTTCCTGTTTTAGAAATGAGAAAATGTTCATCTTATCATTTCTTTAACAATGATCCCAAGAGATTTAAACAGGGGTGAGATTCTACAGTTCGCACCTATTCGCTAGAACCTGTTGTTAACATTCTAAGCAGTTCGGAGAACCGGTTGTTAGAAGAAATTACTGGCCTAATCCTGTAAGGAAGGCAGGAAGGAAACATTCTGGTGTTGCTTACAGAAACTGCCTCTCCATTAACCGTTATTACGTTCTTGGCAGGACTAGACTTTCTATCTAAGGAATATCTCTGGAGCATTTTCCCCTCCTTTGCTGGTACTTTGCTTGTATGGAGTGACCATTCAAAGTTACAATGGCACTGAAAAAAGTGGCTTATGACCATTTTTCACACATATGGCTGTTGCAGCATCCCCACAGTCATGAGAGGCCAGGCGAGGAGATGCGTGCCTCGATGTGAGTGATGTTGAGTTGGCCACACCCACCAGCTAAGCCACGCCCACAGAACCGGTTGTTTAAAAATTTGAATCCCACCCCTGGATTTAAACTTATGATTGGTCAGTAAAGGAGACCTTCCAAGACATGGTTTGATCAGATATTTCTTGTTTTTTCACTTCCAGGTTGGCAGAAGTAGCATTCCATCTGTTAAATGCATGGATATTGTGCTTGAAAATAATGAAGTCGATAGAAGTCTCTTTCTAAGAATATCAGAAGAGATTTCTTGGATCAGACCAAGGTTCTGCAGTCCAATGTTTTGTTTCTCATAAAGGCCAACTAGATGTCTCTGAGATGCTTGCAAAGTGGAGATAAAGACATACCCTTCTCCCATTGTTGTTCTTTTCTGAGGCTTGTTAGCCCCAACATGGAGGCAACATGAGCCTTCAAGACTAATAATCATTAATATATCATGAATTTATTCAATACCCTTTCAAAATTATCCAAACTAGTAGCCATCACTACATCCCATGGAAATGAATTCCACAAATTCATTCTGAAGAGTTTCCTTTCACCAGATCAAAATCTCCTTCTAATCATTTTCATTGGATAAACCCTGATCTAGTGTTACCTAGTTGAAGAAAAAAACATTTTCCTGTCCACTTTCTTGATGGCATGCTTAATTTAATTACTAAGTCTGCATTACTGTTACTATTAAACTTCTCATCGTTCCTACCACCCATCCCCTCCCACTTGTGACTGTATGACTGTAACTTGGTTGCTTGTATCCTTATGATTTATGTTGACTGTTTCCTAGGAGGATTTGATTGCTTATTGTACCCTATGACTATCATTAAGTGTTGCACCTTATGATTCTTGGCTCTTGATGAATGCATCTTTTCTTTTTATGTATACTGAGAGCATTTACACCAAGACAAATTCCTTCTGTGTCCAATCACACTTGACCAATAAAGAATTCATTCATTAATTAATTCATTCATTACTTCTATCATGTCCTACTGCAGTTTCTTTCTCCCAAACTGAAAACATTCATTCCCCCTTTTAATTCCTCTATTCCTAAATGTATCAGTCAGAACTGTACACTGTATTTCAAATGTGGACACACATTGTATTTGTATCATTGACTGACAATACTATTAGTTTTGTTTTTATTCATCTCTTTTCCTAGCATGGAATTTATTGGGTGAAAGATAGGCCAATATATAAATGATTTATGGATTAATTGTTCTCACTGACAGGACGTTTCTGTTTAGTTCTAGGTTGGATACCTCTTTAATCATCTTCTACTTGTTACTTTTTGTCTTGTCTTGCCCTCAGGTGCTTTGGAGAATGAGTTGACCCTTTTTTCTCTGTGGCAGCCCCTCAAGTACTAGAAGACAGGTATCATGTCTCCCCTGGTCCTTCTCTTTGTTAGACTAATATCAGAATCAGAATAGAGGTAGAAAGGACCTTGGAGGTCTTCTAGTCCACTACTCTGCTGAAGAAGGAGAACTTAGACTATTTCAGACAAGCAGCTGTCCAATCTCTTCTTAAAAACCTCCAGGGATGGAGCACCCAAACATCTGGAGAGAAGCTGTTCCACTGGTTAATTGTCCTTACCTTCAGGAAATTTCTCCTTAATTCCAGGTTGCTTCTCTCCTTGATCAGTTTCCATCCGTTGCTTCTTATCCTGCCTTCAGGTGCTTTGGAGAATAATTTGACCCCTTCTTCTTTGTGGCAGCCCCTCAAATACTGGAAGACTGCTATCATGTCTGTTATGTATGCAGGTTTGAATGTGATTGGTTAAGTTTGAACTGTTCTTGTAAAATGTCAGAAATGATTGGTTTAAAAAGTGCGGGAAAACCCTGCACTCTGATTGGCTGGCAACTGCAGCTGCTGGCTATAAGTAGCAACCGTAGCCCAGCCAAATTGGGTCTGTTATGAGCTGTAGTCACTAATAAACTCTTTACTGAAGCACTCCGCGTCTGACTCTTCATGCAAATCTAACACTGGCGATGAAGGTGGGATCCTTCCCAAAGAGAAGACAACGCGGAGAACAAGCTGAGAGAGATGGCTGTGCTGAACACGCCCCCCAGCCCCGTTCGATCTGATGGCAGAAGGCTGGGACTCGTATGCAGATCGTTTCCAAATGTATTTGGAGGGAAATGATCTTGCCGACATTTCCGACAAGCGGAAGAGGGCGGTCTTTCTCACCCACTGCGGTCCGGCCGTTTTCAAGATGGCGAAGGCATTGGCGGGAGCTGCAGACATGAAGGTAATGGACTGGCCCATTACGCGCCACAAGTATCGTGCCTCATTAAGAGACAGGAATTCTACCATCGGCATCAAGGGGAAAGCGAAAACGTTAATGACTTCATTGCAAGTTTAAGGGACATTGGGGGTGCATGTGAATTTATCAACTTAGAAGAGGCCATGCGCGATCAATTTGTTCTAGGCCTAAAAGACAAGGTTCTGCAGAGCAAATTATTAATGAAACCTAAGATCACGCTTAAGGAGGCCATAGAAGAAGCTTCTTCAGCGGAAGCTACCAAGTCCTCAGCAGCAGCCATGAAGAAAATTAACAAGCCCGCAAGCCATCCTGATGTGGAAAAATCCACAACAACCCATTGCGAGCAAATAGATTCTGATTCAGACTGTAGTGAGGTGGAGGAAGGAATTTATAGAATCAGAATGGAGAAGAAAAAGAAAGACCTTGGAAGAAAGAGGCAAGACTTTTATTGCAGAGGTTGTGGGGGGGGCACCCCTGAACTGAATGCAAGTTTTTTTATACCATCTGTCTCCGTTGTGAAAAAGAGGTCACCTAGCAAGAGTCTGCAAATCATCCAGAACTCCACCAAGCAGAAAGAAGTTTCCTGACAAAGATTTCAAGCCTAACAACTTCAGTGAGAAAATGGGGTGCAACACAGAAGCAAATGGGAAGAATGAAACTCATCAAACAGTCACCATCGGTCATTCTTCACCCTTGAGAAGCAGAAAAGTACATGTGAAGGTACTAATTGAAGGAAGGCCTTGCCAAATGGAAGTGGACTCAGGCTCCTATTTATCTATGGTGTCATGGGACACTATTCACAGGCTACTTCCCAACATTCAGAAGAAGCATTTCCAGAAGCAAGCACTGACTCTTAAAGACTACCAAGGGAACAAGATTCCAGTAGTTGGAACAAGAGAATTCAACGTGAAGTTCAAAGGCCACACCAAATGTTTGCCACTGACCATCGTGGACAAGGACCCCAAGCTTGCTGGGACTTGAGTGGTTCAATCCACTAAGCATCGAGGTGACTGGCATCAATCACGTGAGCAACACTGAATGGGAGGAGGCCTTGAAGTCTGAGTTTCCAGAGGTCTTCAGCGACGGATTGGGCAAGTATATGGGGACCCCTATCAATTTCAACCTAGATCCCAAGGTGCCCCCAATCGCTTAAAGCCCAGAAGGGTTCCCATTTGCCTTAAAGGGAAAAATTGATGCACAATTAGATAAACTAATAGCTCAAGGAGTTTTAGAGCCCACTGACCACTCCAGATGGGAGACACCCATAGTCACACCAGTCAAGACTGATGGGTCAGTAAGAATCTGTGGAGACTATAAGGGGACATTGAACCATGCGCTTCAGCAGAGAGCATATCCAGTTCCAGTGGTGCATCATTTATTACATTCACTTGGCAGGCGCACAGTCTTTGCCAAATTGGATCTGGCCCAGGCATATCAACAACTAACAGTTGATGATGCCACTGCAGAGGCCCAAACCACTGTGACTCATAGAGGTGCCTTCAAATGTAAAAGGTTGCAGTTTGGAGTAAGCGTGGCACCAGGCATCTTCCAAAGCCTTACTTTGATGATGTATTAATCTCTGCTGAAAATGACACTCAATTACAAGAGAGACTCAGAGAAGTCCTTACCAGATTCAAGAAAGCGGGTTAAAAGTCAAGGAAGAAAAATGCACTCTTAGAACTGACAAGGTTGAGTTCTTGGGCTATATGATTGACAAGCATGGCATCCACCCTACAGATGCCAAGGTTCAAACAATCAAAGAAGCCCCTAGACCAAAATGCAAAACAGATTTGCAAGCCTTCCTTGGACTTATTAACTTTTATCACATGTTCCTACCTCAGAAGGCAACCATTGCAGAACCATTACACAGATTACTTGACAAAAAGTCTGTTTGGGTCTGGGGCAGGAAGGAACAATCAGCATTTAACAGTATTAAAAGACTAATCACATCTGATGCTGTACTCATACAGTTCTCTGAGAATTTACCTGTTGTACTGACTTGTGATGCATCCCCTTTGGAGTGGGGGTTGAGCCACAGGCTTCCCAGCAGGAGGGAAGCCCCTATTGCATTTTACTCTCGCACCTTGACCAAAGCAGAGAGGAATTACAGCCAATTGGACAAGGAAGCATTGGCAATTGTTGCAGCTATCAAGAAATTTCATGAGTATTTATATGGGAGAACATTTACCATTGTCACAAATCACAAACCTTTGTTAGGCATTGTGGCAGGAGACAAACCTAAACCCATTATCCTGTCACCAAGAATGCTGAGGTGGACTGAATTTCTTGCTGCTTATTCATACAAACTTATCCACAAGCCTGGCAAGGACATTGGACATGCTGATGCCTTGAGTCGTTGCCCACTTCCTTGTCACAAGGAGGACTTTGAACCTGAGGCACACACCTTTTTCCTAGAAACTGTTGCCAAGCTTCCAGTACACGCTGTTGAAATTGCCAGAGAGACTGCCAAAGACACTTTATTGGCTCCTATTGTAGGCTGGATTAAGAAAGGTTGGCCTCTTCAAGATCTACCTCACCTTGCCCAACCTTTTAAGTCCAGGCAAACTGAATTATCTGTATTAAGAAGATGTATTTTGTGGGGTAACAGGGTGGTTATTCCTCCAAAACTACAAAGAGAGGTTTTGGAAATGCTACATGAGGGTCATCCTGGTATTGTAAGGATGAAGGGATTGGCCAGGAGTTATGTATGGTGGCCAGGTATTGACAAAATGGTTGAAAACTGGGTTGCATCTTGTCCCAACTGTCAGGTAGTCAGGCCTGCCCCACCTCTCACCTCCAAACAGGAATGGGAATGTCCTAGGGGCCCATGGTCTAGGATTCACATTGATTTCACTGGCCCTACCAGAGGGCACACCTTCCTTATTATAGTAGATGCATATGCCAAATGGCTAGAGGTAATCCCTATGGCATCCACCACAACTGATGCTGTCATCAAGCAGCTTAAAAAGCTTTTTGTAACCCACGGGTTACCTGATGTTCTTGTCTCTGACAATGGCCCTCAATTTACATCCAACCTTTTTGAATCCTATCTAGCACAACTGGGTATCAGA
The DNA here is from genome assembly GCA_009733165.1 of Naja naja. Taxonomy (NCBI): domain Eukaryota; kingdom Metazoa; phylum Chordata; class Lepidosauria; order Squamata; family Elapidae; genus Naja; species Naja naja. The sequence goes on from CM019151.1 coordinate 91,824,387, forward strand.
CATGCCCTGACAGCCCCTGGGCACCCTTCAGCTAACGGACAGGTTGAACGAATGGTACATTTTACCAAGGAAAAGCTTCAGCAGTTGGGTCCTGGGGACATCACTGAGAAAGTTGAAAAACTTCTTAGTGTTCAGCACATCACTCCTAACCCATCAACTAACTTATCCCCAGCAGAGTTGTTGATTGGTAGGAAACTTAGGTCTCCCCTTGACCGCCTTCATCCCACTTACGCACCCAACGCACCACTTGATTCCACTAGCAAAGTTCGCACATTCAGTGTGAGTAATTCTGTTTATGCTAAGAACTTTATGGGTGAACCTTCATGGATTCCTGCTGAAATAACTCAAATCACAGGCCCTCATTCTTACAGGGTACAAACAGAGGATGGTGTCCTCTGGAGCAGGCACATTGATCAGCTTAGATCCAGGTTACCTCAGGAACATCGCAATTGTTCCTCTCTAGTTCCCATACCTAATGCTTGTTCTAGGGGGGAGGGGGAGGAACATGAGGATAATCAGCAAACAAGAATCAACCCCATGTGTAATGAGCCATTATGACAGGAACCATCCCAAAACCTGTCACAATGCCAAAATCCATCCTTACAAGTGGAAGATTGCACATCACTACCTGACTTGGGTGCTGACATTGGGCTGGAGATGGGTTGGGTGGAGAGACCAGATTCTAACAATCAAACAGGGTCTTCTTTCACAGGAAGTCCAACTAGGGAAATGTCAACAGACACATTTCCCCTCTCACTGGGTGAGAACGTTGAAACTTCTGAACCATGAAGGTCTCAACGTACACGTAAGAGCCCCACCTATTTAAAAGAATACATTAGATAGTTTGAGTATGGACTGAACCTAGTGGGGAGGGGTGTTATGTATGCAGGTTTGAATGTCATTGGTTAAGTTTGAACTGTTCTTGTAAAATGTCAGAAATGATTGGTTTAAAAAGTGCGGGAAAACCCTGCACTCTGATTGGCTGGCAACTGCGGCTGCTGGCTATAAGTAGCAGCCACAGACCAGCCAAATCGGGTCTGTTATGAGCTGTAGTCACTAATAAACACTTCACTGAAGCACTCCGCGTCTGACTCTTCATGCAAATCTAACAATGTCCCACCTAGTCCTTCTTTTCTCTAGATTGGCCATACCCAATTCCTGCAACCGTCGTTCATATGTTTTAGTCTCCAGGCCTTTGATCATCTTAGTCTCTCTTTTCTGCACTTTTTCCAAAGTCTCAACATCTTTTTTGTAATGCGGTGACCAAAACTGGATGCAGTATCTAGTTCTCTCAATCATTCATCATACAAAGGTTTTTTTTCTCCTTTCAGTGTTTGTGTTTGAGATGGGATTACCAACCTTTTTTAAAACCAATATTTGCTGTTTGATGATTATGCTACCAGGCTAAAACAAGAGGGCATAAATGGTGCCCATCTTTTTATTTTTCACATTCCCTGATCTTTTTAGTTTGGTGTGTTGTATGGTTTCCCAGTTGGCATGTTGGCCACAAACTTATTTCCCAAACCCTCAGATTAAAACTCTTGCAACTTATCTTCCATTTCATTTTATAGCTTCCCTTTGCCCCCTTTCTAGCTTTGGAGATAGCCTTGAGTAGACCAGTTATTTGAGCTGGAAAAGCGACTCATAACACTGAATAAATACATTCATAAAGAAATGTGATTAAGCTCCCCAGTGTGAAGCTTACACATTTCAGAGTCATAAATTTTCTCATAATATTGCTTCTGAAGCTCATAATGCATTAAGTATGTCCCTGGTGACAATGAGACGCGTTGCTGATATCACTGGAATCTATGCCTTCCAAATGGCATCAAGGCAAATTTTTTTATATTTTACACTGCTCACCCCTTGGTATTTATTTTGGGCCTGCTTGGCTTTGCCTTTTGCAGTGATATAAAAGAAGGGAAGCTAACACAGCCAATTCCAAGCGGATGACAAGAATATGCGTTCTTTAAAATTAACTCTAATCCCACCCTCTATTTCTTGTTGCTTTCTCTGTGTCTAACAAATGAACTTCTGAAATAAAATATAACTCATATTTGTCCTAGTGATATCCAGATATTTTTACCTTTTTTCCCCTCAAACTTGAAACCTGTTTTGTTTCTCAGTTCTGTTTGGTCATCTTTTTGTTAACATCATTTTCTAGTTGTTGAGCTTAAAACCTGTTAAATCTTTTCACCTGGAGAGAGTGTCTTGGGATTCTATACCATACAAGGCATATACCATACACCACAAAGCATCCAGTAGCAATGATTGAGTCAACAGAAGTGCAAGGACCAGAACGTTGGATCTCCCTCATCACCCAAAGAGGAGGAAGAGGAGGAGGAGGAGGAGGAGGAGGAGGAGGAGGAGGAGGAGGAGGAGGAGGAGAGGAGGAAGAAGAAGAAGAAGAAGAAGAAGAAGAAGAAGAAGAAGAAGAAGAAGAGGAGGAGGAGAAGGAGGAGGAGGAGTTGAAATTTCTTTTAGAAAACCATATGAAATAACAAAACTGACCTGATTGTATGGCACATATAAATAAAATTAAACAAACAAACAAACAAATGGAAACCCTGTATGGACTTTTGGTATGAAAGGAAAAGAAATGAGCTTAAGATTTATGGTTTTAATAATTAGATAGGATAGATCATAGGAGAATAAGAGGTAAGTGTCTTACTGTACTTATAACTGCTAAAAAAGCAGATTAGAAGACACTTATTTTTATTCTTCTTTTACTTTTTCTTTCTTTCTCGCACTTCTAGCTTTTACTCCAGTTTCTTTTTTTCCTTCTTATTTTGTATTGGTTTGCATTTCCTTTTTTATCTTCCTGGTTATGTTCAGTCTGTACACATTTGTATCTTCCTTATTACGTCTAGCTTGACTTCCTTTTTTAAAACTTTTAATAATGCCCCACAGGCTGCTGTGGTGTCCACCTCTTCTGCTTTTCATCATCATCATGCTCCAATCCTGAGACTCTGTGGCCGTTCAGATTTTTGAAAGCCAATCGCTAACCGGGGATCAGAAACAGTAGTAAAATGGAAGCCCATCAGCCAATTTATCTACTAACTAGCTCGATACCCATGCTTTGCTATGAAACTATGTGGTCGGCCTTACTTTTTTGGGAGGAAAATAAGGGGAAAAAATTCTGCCTCTGTCTACCAGCATCTATCAGTATTCATCTGGCTAGTGTCCTGTCAGTGTATGAGAGAGTTGAGGGCTGTTTGGAAACTGAAACAGTATTTGCTGTGTGAGCAAGAAGGAGACAGCAAGGAGCCTGGCTCAACTGTTCTGTATGAAAGCTGGTTGCTGCTGTGAAACAGAAACTGAAACTCCTCTGCTTGTGTTTTGCATTTGGAACAGATTTCTTTTCAGGTGGGGAGGGGGAGTAGAACTCCTTAGCATCAGAGCGTGTTAATAACAATATAGGAAATACTGATGGTCATTTTGAAAAATCCTTTCTTAGCAAGCAACTAGAAGCCAAGAGGAACATAAATGCGAAATTTCAAATTTGTAGGCTTTACGGTTCTGGAGATTTTGTGATGATGCGTGAGTGGTATTTTGCTTTTATATATATATAAGAAGATGGAGATGCAGAGCAGCTCATAGACCAGATGCAGCTAAGATAAGAATTTAGGAGAATTAAACTGTTTTTTTTAAAAAAAACATTTTTATTAAGTTATGAGGTATTATAAAATGCAAAATCAAATAAGAGGACAGTGAGGGGGAAGGGGAAAAGGGAAAGAAAAATGAGGAAAGATAGGGAAAGAAAAAGAAACATTGACTGACGACTCTCTCTGTTACAGTAGAATAAACATTAACAGCAAATCACAACTTTTTGTTTTACATAGTAGTATGAATCATTTCTATAAAGGTCTATCAATCTAATCTGTAAAACCCAAAATCAAAGTTTCATTCATAAAATACTCATGTTCTTTTCTTTAAGCAAAGTAGTCAATTTTGCCATTTCAGCCAACTCTGAGGAGAATTAAACTGTGAATTAAGTATTAGGAATTAAGGAGAAACTTCCTAACATTGAGAACAATTAACCAGTGGAACAGCTTGCCTCCAGAAATTATAGGCACTTCATCACTGGAGGTTTTTCAGAAGAGACTGGACGGCCATTTGTCTGGAATGGTAGAGGGTCTCGTGCTTGAAGGGGTTGGACTAGAAGACCTTGAAGGTCCCTTCCAGCTCTATTCTGATCATGTTTGCCGGGGTTCCAAACTCCCCAGTGGCAAGATAAATGGCCAGGTCATCTTTTAGAAAGCTTTGCCTTCTACTACTCTGTTGTTCTCCCTCCTTTTGGTGGTCTTTCAGTAGTTGAGAACAACATCAACCTAACTTGAAGGATACTCTGAACGATCAAGCCAACATTTTCTCCCGGGCAAATTTACAGCTGCAATTTTTTTCCTTCTATTTTGACAGCTTTCTTGATTTATTTTTCCTCAGGGCCAGAGGAGGAAGAGGAGGAGGGGGAAGAAAGAGAAGGACAAGAGGGGGGGAACCATTTTTTCCACCCTTGTCAGCGTCTAACTTTCTGGAAATGTGATAGCTCTGGCATTGAGTCAATTTCCCAAAATCTGACATTTCAGCCCCTGGTATGAATTAGCTGGAAGAGAATAGGTTTGTGTGAGGTTGCTATGTGTTGCTTCGATGCTTCGTACCACAAAGGCAGGCTACCTCGCTGAAGCAAAGAGACCTATTTTAATGCTCTGGAGCGGTCTCCTCGCACAGTGGCTTCCTCCAGAAGTTGCAAGCGGAAGGGTTTGCATATCCACTGTGCATGTCAGAGGATTTGAAGCAACCTGGAGTGTCGCCAGAGGTGATATTCAGCAGGTTCTGACCACTTCTGGAGAACCGGTAGCGGAAATTTTGAGTAGTTTGGAGAACCGGTAGCAGAAATTTTAAGTAGTTTGGAATACCACCTCTGACTGGCCCCGCCCCCATCTATTCTCTGCCTCCCATTGAATCTCAGCTGATTGGCTGGATCTTCTTTGGTTGCCCTGCACAGGAGAACGGAGCTGGAAAGCAGGTTAGCGGGGTGGCAAGGGAATGGAGATTTTACAGTATCCTTCCCTTGCCACGCCCACCAAACCACGCCACCAAGCCACGCTCACAGAACTGGTAGTAAAAAATTTTGAATCCCACCACTGAGTGACGCCACACACAATTTTTGGCTTCACTTTTAGAAAAAAAGGACACCGAGAGCAGTATTTAAAAGGTCATTTGTACAACTGTACGGCTAACATCGACAAGTATAAAAGGCATTGTTTGATTGGCAGCCTTCCGATTAGGAATTTTGACATATTCTTCTTTCCTCCGGGAGGAAATAAATAGATTGTTCCTACTTTTTACACAGTGCTTGCAACAGGTGCAAACCATGCTTCTCTCTCTCTTTTTCCCCACTTTTTTTCAAAAAACATCACGAGATTGGTTGTGAGAGTGTGGTGGAAGGCCTGCTCACTTCCTTTTTTATCTCTGTTGTATACCTGATATGGATAAAAATGGGCAGATTTTCAATCCCACAAGAATGGCTGCCATCTTAGCCTTTTCCACCACAACCTGTGGAACCGCTGCTAAGATCGGTTGGAGGGGAGGAAAAGTGCATCTTTTTACTATTTAAAGAGATGTGTGTGCAGGCTAGAATGCTCTTCCTCATATTTCCAGAAACATCTAAATTGGAGGATACTTGAAAAAGAGCCAGTTTGGTCCAGTGGTGAAGGCACCGGGTTAGAAAGCAGAAACTATGAGTTCAAGTCCCATCTGAGCCATGAAAGCCAGGTTGGTGACTCTGGACCAGCTAGGTAATTTTGGGCCAATCACCAGAAGACGGTGAGTTCTAATACCGCCTGAGCCATGAAAGCTAGCTGGGTGACTTTGGGCCAATCACCAGGAGTCAGTGAGTTCTAGTCCTGCCTTACCCATGAAAGCCTCATGCGCTCGTTACCTCTTGTATAGACTACTGCAATGCTCTCTACATGGGGCTGCCCTTGAGGACCACTAGGAGGCTTCATCTGGTACAGAATGCAGCCGTGAGGGTTTGGATGGGGGTGTCCCGATACTCCCATATTACACTCCTCCTGCGTGAGCTGCATTGGTTGCTGGTTGCCCTCCGGGTGAGATTGAAGGTGCTGGTAATTACCTATAAAGCCTTGCATGGCTTAGGGCCGGGGTATTTGCGGGAGCATCTGCTGCCAGCAACAACTGCCCATCACCCCATGTGCTTCCACAGATAGGGCCTCCTCAGGGTGCCGTCGGCCAGACAGTGTCTACTGGTGAACCCCAGGGGGAGAATCTTCTTTGTGGGTGCACCCGCCCTTTGGAATCAGCTACCCCTGGAGCTTCGGATGGCTCCTGACCTTCGATCCTTCTGTCATGACCTGAAAACATGGCTCTTTCAACTTGCCGACCTGGACTGATGTGGGGGGGTTTAGTGGTTGTTTGTTTGTTTTAATTAGCTTATTGGGATGTTCATTTAATACTTTTTAAAATTTTGTACTGTATGTTTTTATTGTTGTGAGCCACCCTGAGTCCTTCAGGAGATAGGGCAGAACAGAAATCCCAATAATTAAGAAAGAAAGAAAGAAAGAAAGAAAGAAAGAAAGAAAGAAAGAAAGAAAGAAAGAAAGAAAGAAAGCCAGCTGGGTGACTTTGGACCAATCACCAGGACACAGTGAGTTCTAGTCCCGCCTGAGCCATGAAAACCAGCTGGGTGACTTTGGACCAATCACCAGGAGACTGTGAGTTCTAGTCCTGCCTTAGCCATGAAAGCCAGCTAGGTAATTTTGGGCCAATCACCAGAATATGGTGAGTTCTAGTCCTGCCGTAGCCATGAAATCCAGTTAGGTGAGTCCAGTTAGGGCCAGTCCCTCTCTTTCTCAGCCCAACCCACCTACAAGGAAAATGGGGAAAATAGGAGGAGGAAGGTATATCAGATATGTTCACCATTTTGAGTTATTTGTAAAAATAATAAAGGCAAACAAACAAATAAAAATAATCAGAGGATACTTTCACCACAAATCAGTGCAGTAACTCTATCACCGCACAATAGGAAAGGTGGTTTTATAACTTAAATCTCTGGATTATTTTTTAACCCTGACAGTGATTATACCTAATTCTCCCTTATTGATTTTCAATGCTGAGTTAACCTAGCTTAGCTCTAACCCTCCATCTTCATGTCACCACTAAACGTTCCCTTACCTTTCCTTCATCTCTAAACAGTTTTCGGTGCCTTACATGACGTTCCCAAATGATGCTCAACTTCAACTTTTTTGAGGGATCCTACCTAATTCAATCCTCATTTTTGAAGGGGCAACATGATGTCCTGAAACTATTGAACTTCAAAAGACAGGGATATTCCACAGGGAAAGATGGTGGATACCAGTTAGGTACTGTGGTGAAGTTTGGATCTTCTTCTGTTCCCCCACCCCAAGAAGCTGTAAATGCAGCACCAAAGACAACAAATACTTCCATTTTTTTTAAATGGTCTGCTTCTACAGGTGTTATGGACCTTGTGCCTATAATAGGATGTACCTTTCTCAAAATGTCCTTCCCAACCAAAGGACAGTTGATGTGCTTCTACTGTTTCCTTATTTGGCTCTGCTTGCAGTCCTTCGGATGTCAGTCTGTCTGTCATCAGAAGATCAAAGCTTGCTCTTTAGCGGCTTCTATATTTATAACTGCAGCTGCCACTGATTCTAAAAAGAGAGCCATTGAGTACAATAATGGCAACATCGGAGTCAGTCCAAAAAATGAGCAAGAGCAGTGTCTAAATGGAGGAACCAGAGACATAAGAGCAGTGTCTAAATGGAGGAACCAGAGACATAAGAGCAGTGTCTAAATGGAGGAGCCAGCTCTTCTGTGAAAACTAGTCCGATAAAGGAGAATATTTGCAGCTCAGGGTCGAAATGAAATGAGGGTGCTTGGTGCTCTCTTCATCTCAGTTGTTTTCTTCCAGGCATTTCATCAGTGCACTGATGTTGTTACCTAGTTTGGGTAGTGAAATGTCTGCAAGAAAACAACCAAGTTGAGAAAACACTGAGGACTCCACAGCCTTCCTCCTTCTCCTTCCTCCTCCTCTTCCTCTCCACACCATATACTTCCTTCTAGCACTGATGTTGTTACTAGTTTGGGTCATGAAACATCTGCAAGAAAACAACCAAGCTTAGAGAGCACCAAGGACCTCAAAGTCCTCCTTCTCCTCCTTCTCCTCCTCCTCCTCCTCCTCCTCCTCCTCCCCACACTTCCCTTCTAGCACTGACATTGTTACCTAATTTGGGTAGTGAACTGTCTGCAAGAAAACAACAAAGCTCAGAGACCACCAAGGACCCTTCAAACTAGTCTATGTTAAAGCATTGTTTGGGAACGTCATGTAAGGCACCGAAAACTGTTTAGAGATGAGAAAAGATAAGGGAACATTTAGTGGTACCTTAAAGTTGGAGGGTTAGAGCTAAGCTAGGTTAACTCAGCATTGAAAACCAATAAGGGAGAATTAGGTGTGATCAGTGTTAAAAAAAATCAGGGATTTAAGTTATAAAACCACTTTTCCTATTGTGCAGTAATAGAGTTACAATTGGTGGGATAATGGATCCTCTTCACCATGAGATTTGGCTGATCAGTTGTGGACTGCTTAAAACCCAATAGGTTCTAGTGGGAACCAAGTTGACTTCCTTAAATTCCTTTTCTATCAATCAATAGAGCTGGAAGGGACCTTGGAGGTCTTCTAGTCCACCCCCCTGCTCAAGCAGGAGACCCTTTACCATTTCAGACAAGTGACTGTCCAGTTTCTTCTTAAAAGCCTCCAGTGATGAAGCCCCTACAACTTCTGGAGGCAACTGTTCTTACCATTTGGAAGTTTCTCCTTAATTCCAGGTTGTTTCTCTCCTTGATTAGTTTCTATCCATTGCATCTTGTCTTGTCTTGTCTTGTCTTGTCTTGTCTTGTCTTGTCTTGTCTTGTCTTGTCTTGTCTTGTCTTGTCTTGTCTTCTTTGTGGCAGCCCCTCAGATACTGGAATACTGCTCTCATGTCTCCCCTAGTCCTTCTTTTCTCTAGACTGACCATACCCAGTTCCTGCAACCCTTCATATGTGTTTGTCTCCAGTTGAAGTCTGCCTTTGGTGCTTTTGGTGACCTCTTAGATAAGCTCATATTGTTTTCTTAGTTACAGTACAAAAGAGATTTTTCTTTACTTTTCTCCGGGATGTTTTTTTTTTAATTCCAAGTTTAAGGTAAAGGTAAAAGTTTTCCCTTTCCAGTCATGTATGACTCTAGGACCTGGTGCTTATCTCCATTTCTTACCTGAGGGAGCCAGCATTGTCCAAAGACACTTCCATGATGATGTGGGCAGCATGACTATATGCCAAAGGGCATGAAAGGCTGTTATCTTCCCACCAAAGTGGTACCTATTTATCAGCCTATGATTTTTCAGCACTGGTATATAAAGATGGAAGAACAATCACCTCATTAATTGTTCTTTTGGTGAGAAGCATCTCTACCTGTGAGGCCCCATCGTCGAGTTACATATCATGCGTTCAATCTGCTTTTGCAAGAAAATGTCCTTAAATGTTCTTATTAACACATTGAATGGGGAGTCCTTCATATATTCAGATCTTGCAATGGTGGCTGTGGGCAGTGTTAGCCATTTAGATGCACAACACATACATAAATGTTGGAAGGAATCTCTCAATTGCTTCCAGTTGATCTTGTAGTCCTTTGTTCTTTGCAGAGAAATATTTTGTCCCATTCTGAGCAAGCTCTGGTGGTAGATTTGCCCCTTCTCAATGGAAAATACTGTAGTAAGATAGACTAAAATTACAGAAGCTGCTAAGAGAACTTAGATCTCTTCCTCTCTTCCATCAGGTCTGCTTATAAAGAAAGGAAAGAAAACACCACGCAATGCTGTGTCCAGTTCTGGACACCACAACACAAAAAAGATATTGAGACTCTAGAAAGAATGCAGAGAAGAGCAACCAAGATGATTAGGGGACTGGAGGCTAAATCATATGAAGAATGGTTGCAGGAATCATGTCTAGTTGAATTAAAAGACGGACAAGGGGTGATATGATAGCAATGTTCCAATATTTGATGGGCTGCCACAGGAAAGAGTACCTACACATGGGGCTCTACACATGGTTGCTCATGCCCTTATCACCTCTCAATTGGATTACTGCAATGTGCTCTACATGGGGCTGCCCTTGAAGAGCACTCGGAGACTTCAGCTGGTGCAAAATGCGAGTGATTATGGGTGCACCTAGGCGTGTCCATATAACATCTATCCTCCGCAAGCTGCATTGGTTACTGGTGGTCTTCCGGGTGCAATTCAAGGTGCTAGTGACAACTTTTAAAGCCCTTCATGGCTTAGGAGTGGGATACCTTGAGACGCCTACTGCTACCTTATGCCTCCCAGCGCCCAGTTAGATCTCACAGGGAAGGCTTGCTCCGGATACCGTCGGCCAGGCAATGTCGGCTGGTGGGTCCGCGGGCTAGGGCCTTCTCTGTAGCAGCACTGTCCCTTTGGAATATGCTCCCTGTGGAGATTAGAACCATCCCCAATCTACTTGCCTTCCGCAAAGCCATTAAGACCTGGCTTTGTCGGAAGGCATGGAACTGAGACTCTGTTCTTCCCTTGTGTATGTGTGAATGGTATGAATGAGTTTTTGGGTCTTATATTGTATAGGAAAATGTTTTTATCTTGTTGTACGCCACCTCGAGTTCCCGATGGGGGAAGTGAGGCGAGATATAAATTTAATAAATCATAATAATAATCTATAAATCTATTTGCCAAAGCACCTGAAGGCGGAACAAGAATAACGGATGGAAACTTATCAAAGAGAAATCCAATCTAGAACTAAAGAGAAATTTCCTGACAGTGAGAACAATTAACCAGTGCAATGGTTTGCTTCCAGATGTGGTGGATGCTGGGAATTTTTTAAGAAGAAATGGAGCAACTTTTTGTCTGAAATGGTCTACATATGGTCTCCTGCTTGAGCATGGGGCTGGACTAGAAGCTCTCCAAGGTCCCTTTGAAATCTATTATTCTGTAATTTCCAAAGGGCTCTGAGACTGTGCTCCCCATGCCTGACAACTGAAGTAGATTTCTGTAGATTTAGTCAGATGATAGCTGGAACTATTGCTTTTTAGTTTTCAAAGGAAAAGGGAGGGAAAGTTAATTCATATATTATATATTTAAGTAAAGAAAATGCCCTTTGCCAAATTTAGGGGATGTCTGGCTGGTTCACCACAACTACAGACTCACCAGATGTGCTTTGTGCATTTCAACCTGTGCGTCCAGCAAATTTGTTGCCGATGTGAAGAGATCACAGAATTAATCCAGATCCAAATTCTGACTGAGAATTAATTCAGAGCTCCACCAATGTGCCCTGAGCATATGTGCTTTCTGCTTCTACACAACAAAGCAGAGGGCAAACAAACCTCCGATGGAAACAATTATCTAAATACATCTGAACAAAAACATTGGAAGCGATTGTAGACGAGAAAGCTCTAACAGCATCCAATCAAGGTTTTGGTTGTTGTTTTTTCTATTAAAAAATGCATACACAATTGAAAAATTTTATGAGGCACAAAAGCAAAGGATTTAATTCTTCTCTGCCCATGTCTATACAAAATTCACAATGTTGTGACATTGCTCTTTCTACATTTGCCAAATACCATTTGCTAGGAATGAGTTGGGTTAAACAAATGCCATATGCATTTGTTTAATGAATGAATGAATGAATTAATTAATTAAAGAATAAATGAATCAATCCATAAATCGCTCTCATAGTTACAAGACAAATCAGGGGAAGAATATTTATTTGCTTGTTTCTTTGTTTCTTTGCTTCCCATCTCATATCCAATGATTCCAATCCTGATCATAAGACTTTGAGATCAAGCAGAGAATAACAGGATGGCAGGCAACTACTTGGTAAGATATTCTTCAAATTTCACTGAAGTCCTAAATCTGACAGTAAGAACCATCAACTGATGGAACAGAAGTTGCCTTCGGGAGTTGTGGGAGCTTCATCACTGGAAGCTTTCAAGAAGAGATTGGACTGCCATCTGTCAGAAATGGTGTAGGGTCTCCTGCTTGGGTGGGGGGTTGGACTAGATGACATACAAGGTCCCTTGTAACTCTGTTATTCTGTTATCTCTATAGATAGGATACTATGGTCCTGCCCAATATGCAGCATTACATCTAATATTTCCATAGAAGGCACTTCGGTTTGGAGTTTTACACTGCAGCTCTTTAAATGACCTATCCTATCTTCATATGGGGTCTCTGGAAGGCAAACAACCTTAGTCTATTGGCGTCTCCATTCTGAGGGGAATCCTTTTTTTGTTTCCTTTTTTTCGGGAAGACGTGATGATCTCATCAGAAAACATGCCAACTTTCTGAGATAATTGATCCTTTTGGGGAGCTTAGGATCACCAGACTGACAGTCTCCAGACCAGGTTCAACTATCGGACTGACCTGAGGAACTCAATGCTCAATTAAACAACTCCGTGCTGTCCTTATAGGAGTTTTAAGACATGGTTGCATTCAAAGACAAATGGAAGGACTCGGATTCTTAATCGTGGTTACGGGAAAGGAAACAGAGGAAGACTCGGTCACAGAACTACTATCCAAAAGTAGAAGTCTCTTGTTTAAAAGGTAGTCAGTAATGATCCTGAAGAGTTAGATATAGGCCATTGTTTTTTTGTGTGTCCCTTTATGTTATTCTGCATTGGACATGTGAGCAATAATTTTGCACAAGAAAAACACATTTAAAAAACAACAACATAAATCATATTTGGAAATTGAATGGTTGTACATTTGCGAAATAGATTCTGGGAAGAAGTTTGATTGATAAAACGTGTCACAAAGGCCACGACCTATTGCAAAAATCCAGAGGTGGGGCTGCTGGGGGTTCGCAGGGATTCAGGAGAGCCCCAAGCTAAGATTCTGTGCAGTTTGGAGAACCCCCCAAATCCCACTCCTGGCTGGCCCCACCTCCCCTTCCCCTCCCCTCCCAGGAGTCCCGACGTGGCCTGTTTGGATGCAGGTAAGTGCTGGGCATGCATGGAGGCTCAGGGAGGGCCTCCCGGAAGTTTGGGAAGGCTGAAAACAGGCCCGTTTCCAGCTTCCAGAGAGCCTCCGGAGCCCAGAGAGGCTGCTTTCACGCTCTCAAAGACTCAAGGAAAGCCTCTGGAGCCCGGGAAGGGCAACCCCCCATCCCCGCTGTGGTGCAGGAGGCCGGCTAGACCACACCCACCATGGCCACATCCAACCAGCAACCAGGCAGAGAACCCTTTGCTAAAATTTTTGAAGCCCACCCCTGAAAATATCCTTTATATCTGAATGCAAATTGGATTTTGAAGGATTTCATAGCCTTTCCTCATGTTTTCTCTGGATTCGTCTCTCTTTCTCTTTTAGCTTTTATTTTCATCCATTTCCACACGACGTTTCATACTGCAGCTACGCGTCTTTTCTTTTACTCTAAAATAAAATAAAATCTCTGAAAATAAAGGAATGATAATGATGCAGAAGGCAAAGCAACATGTCAACTTCCCACTTATTTATTTTTCCCCCCTGCTAAAAGACCTTTATAAAAAGAAAATGAGCAAAGTTTGACAAGTCTCTGAGGGAATTGTGATACCTAGCACAGTTGGGGCTGTTCCTCGTTGACTGAAATCATTCAACTAACTGATACATTTGGGCAAAAGAAGATTCCCAGTTATTTATTTATTAGTATTCCTACCTTTTTAAAATGATTTTTTTACAAATAACTCAAAGCAGGGTTAGGGTTAGGGTTAACATATGCAACACATCTACCTCCTCCTCCTATTTTCCCCACAACAGCCACACTGTGAGGTGAGTTGGGCTGAGAGAAAGTCACCCAGCTGGCTTTCGTGGCTAAGGTGGGACTAGAACTCTCTCTCTCCTAGTGATTGGCCCCAAATCACCCAGCTAGCTTTCATGCCAAAGACGGGACTAGAACTCCAGCTTTCTAGCCTCAACCACTAGATCTCAACTGCCCAGAGGTGGGTTGCTGCCGGTTTGCACCAGTTTGCACGAACTGGTTGTTAAGATTATGCACAGTTCAGTGAACCAGCAAATCCTACCACTGGCTGGCCCCTCCCCTGCTCATTTTTCAGGCCATTTTGGGGCTGTTTTCAGGCTGTTTAGGGCCATTTTCAAGCCTGAAAAACAGCCTGAAAATGGCTTGAAAAATGCCCTGAAAACAGCCTGAAAATGGCCTGAAAAATGGCCTGAAAGTGGCCCAAAGAACACCTCAAAATGACCCCCAAAATGGCCTGAAAATGCCAAAAAAATGCCCAAAAAATAGGGTGAAAAATGGGCTGGGTCAGGGCCAGCCAGTGGTGCGATTATTCCCAACTGACTGAATTCTACCTCTGCCTTTGAGGCAAGTGGCCGGGAGGTGGGGCTGGGTGTGATGAGTGATGTCACTCACCAGTCACATGACCAACTGGCGACACCTACCCAGCCAGAGAACCGGTTGTTAAAAAATTTGCAGCCCACCACTGCAACTGCCTCTCTATGTATTATAAATTATTTGAACAAAATGGTGGACTTAGTTTGATAGGTAGTGGAAGGAGCACCAGAATTATCTTCCCAGCCTCCCCTCTCTCTCTTGGTTTTTTCCTCCCTCTCCTTCTCCCTTGCCAAAATATCACCCCTAAATACATTTTGTTTTATATGTTCCACTTTAACATCGCCTCTGGTATAAAAGCTGTTTTCTTTAACAAACATTTTTGACTTCTTCAGAGGGCAGTAGAGCTGTGGACTTGTGTTGAAAGCTAGGCCTCCTGTGTTCTCATCAGAATATTACCTCAAGCTTTAAAACTAATTTCAGCCTAGCTCTTGTACTTTACAGGTGTGAATTGAAATGCATATTCATTATTTTTTTGCTGCAAGTGATTAAAATACATGCTCATTAGTATCTCCAGGATTATACTTAGTGATTCTGCCTTGATGGATTTATAGAAGTCCCACATGTACCTTGTGCGCATATTCTGACAAGTGTTGTCCTCAGGAGGCTCTGGAAGTCCAACAATCCTTAAAAGTAGGCTAATGAATATTTATGACAATGCTCGCCAAACTTGTAGGTCCAAAAGTATCAGAAAGGTAAAAAAAACACAACCTATCTTTGTGATGTATCAGCAATTTAGGATGAGGGTGTCTGTTTTGTTTGATTGTCCTTTCAAGGGTAGACATAAATGATTAATAATCTTTTCATTTCTCCCTCAAGATAAGCATTAAAGGGTTGTTTGATTGTACAAAACTGTTGTGGATCAACTTCAATCATTGCAAAACGGCAGGCGTTATCTTACCAGGTTTCCACTGATATGCATATGACTTTTCATATAGTTCTACATCCTGTAATTTCGCCCCTTGAGAAAATCTCCTTGATTTGCTGCCTCATAGGATTATATCTGATCTTACACATTAGAGTGAAACAGCAGCAGTGACGTTTTTGAGATGAATGGTTAGCTCACAGAAACCTTTCAAAGTTTGGGATTTGACAAGCAACCAAGGACCGCAAAGCAGGCAGAAAGAGTTAAAATTGTCAGACTCTCCTTCCTTCCATTCTAGTGGACCTGAGGAATTTTGCAGTTTGGAACTGGAACTGACAAAAAGGGTTAAAAATCCACATTCAGCTTGGTTGGGTTAGCTGTCGTGACTCAGTGGTTGGAATGCAGTATTGCAGGCTAAATCTGCCCGCTGCCAGGAGTTTGATCCTGACCGACTCGAGGTTGACTCAACTTTCCATCCTTCTGAGGTCGGTAAAATGAGGACCCAGATTGTTGGGGTCAATAGGCTGACCCTGTAAACCACTTAGAGAGGGCTGTAAAGCACTGTAAAGTGGTGTATAAAGTCTAAGTGCTATTGCTTGGGAAGGAAGGAAGGAAGGAAGGAAGGAAGGAAGGAAGGAAGGAAGGAAGCAAGCAAGCAAGCAAGCAAGCAAGCAAGCAAGCAAGCCGTAGTGGCACAGTGGTTAGAATATAGTATTGCAGGCTGAGTCTGTCCACAGCCAGGAGTTCAATCCTGACCAGCTCAAGGTTGATTCAGCCTTCCATCCTTCCGAGGTCCTTCCGAGTAAAATGAATACCCAGATTGCTGGGGGCAACACGTGACTCTGTAAACCACTTAGAGTGGCTGTAAAGCACTATGAAGTGGTGTATAAGTCTAAGTGCTATTGCTATCTATCATGTATCTATCATGTATTTTAATGGGTTTTTAGTGATTGGGCTTGTTGATCTAATTCTGTTTTAAATATTTATTGATTGAAGTACTGTGTTTTTTAATTGTGAGCCGCCCCAAGTCCTTGCAGAGAGGGGGCGGCATATAAGTCCAATTATAAAATAAAAAATAAGAATGTATCAATGATCAATCATCTATCATCAATCATCCATCCATATCTATCTGTCCATCTGCCTGTCCATCTATCTACCTACCTACCTACCTATCCATCCATCCATCCATCCATCCATCTGTGGTGGCTCAGTGGTTAGAATGCAGTATTGCAAGCTAATTCTGCTGACTGCCAGAAGTTCAATCCTGGCAGGCTCAAGGTTGACTCAGCATTCCATCCTTCTGAGGTCAGTAAAATGAGGACCCAGATTGTTTGGGACAATAGGCTGGCTCTGTAAATTGCTTAGAGAGGGCTGTAAAAGCACTGTGAAGTATATAAGTGTAAGCACTAAGTGCTATTGTTAAAAGCTAAACTTTCTGAAGTTCACTAAAACATTAATTTCAGCTCTGAAATAAATAAATATGGAATGGTATCGATAGACAACAATAACTTTAAAACTTAGAAGAAAAATCTGGTCTGGTTCCAAGCCAATACTGGAAATAAAATGGAGGCTGATTGGAAAGAAGGTTTATTGGAATCAGAAACACAGTATGCAGTTCTGGGACAGCTGAAAAATTGGTTGAAGGAGTGGATGGATCTTGATAGGTTTCTGTGACTTTGAAGTTTGAACTGTTCTTGGGATTGTGCAACAAAGGGTTTTTGTGTCTCTTGCTATTTTAATGGTGATGGGGTTAATCCTATTATGCAGTGGTGGGATTCAGATAATTTAACAACCGGTTCTCTGCCGTAATGATTTCTTCCAACAACCATTTCACCAAACTGCTCAGAAAATTTAACAACCAGTTCTCCTGAACTGGTACAAACTGGCTGAATCCCACCACTGCTATTATGTCCTAAAAGGTCATATCCTTAGAATTTGGGTGGGGGATGCAAATTTTAATCCCATCAACTGGAGCTGAAGGCATTTTGTTCATGAATAGATTGACCTGGATTTCTGAATGGGCACAAAATGTCCACCTCTAAAGACTTCAGGCATCTGCTGGATACCTATAGCAGGAAGACTGGGGTTGCTTTCTGCCTTTAAGAGCATGTTTCTCCATTTCTCCTTTGGGAACATATAATATTCTGCCTCTTAATATTCCCCAAGATATTTCATTCACTAGGATGGAATGAGTGGGTCGTGATTACTTCTTACATACACATACAAATAAATACACGTATCCTCTCACATAGTGCATGGCTCTGAACATCTTGCAAAGTTGAAAACACAAACAAAAAAGATATAAAAAATAACCAAAGACAATGAGTAGTTGTCAAGTAGCAAGTCAAGGATTACCTATAGTGTGTCAGCTACAGCCTTTAAACTTTGCGAATTAAAAGGAGAAAATACATTTCCATTGTGCTTCCAAGCTGCTTTGGTTTTTCCATCTTTTAACACTGTCTTGAGAAGAAAAAAATTCAGTGAAAGCAAGATTCATATATAAGTAACAAAACCATTCATTTCATTCACAGCCAATCAACTGCATAAGGAAAATATTTAAACTGGTGTAAATATTATCCTCAGTACTGATGAGTGAGTCCAGTGTTCTCATTCCTGGAATTCCACTTCTTTTTAAGTCTGTTTGACTTCCTTGAGGTCACTCATCTGAATGTAATTACTGTGCATCAAACATGTTATTCTCAGCAGCTTACTTACTACAGAATATGAGAGCTTTCATAGGCAAATGAAATCCTGTATTTTGTTTAAGCGAACTTATGACAATAGTCATCACATTATTATCTTTTTTTGTTATAGAAGGCCGAATAATAATTAAAAAAACTTAGGAGAAATACAAATACTTTACAGCATAATGGAGTATCTCTTTCATACATCCCTTTATCTGCAAAGTGGGAGAAATAGAAGAGAATTGCTGAGAGCAAAATTCAAAGATTGTATTTAGTGCAATCTACAGCTTTCATGCCGGGTAGCATTGTATGGTTTTATAGAGAAAGAGAAAGGGAAAAGGAAAGAGGAAGAGAAAGTTCAGATAAATAAAAGCACTGTGTTCTTAGAACCAAATACTGTGTTAGGAAGGAAGGAAGGAAGGAAGGAAGGAAGGAAGGAAGGAAGGAAGGAAGGAAGGAAGGAAGGAAGGAAGGAAGGAAGGAAGGGAGTTTCAGATAAATAAAAGCACTGTGTTATTAATTAATTTAGTTTAGTTTACTTTATTGTCATTGCACATTGTACAACAAAATTAAATACCATATCCCAGTGAATTATATTGTAGAATTCAACAGAGTTCCTGTCCTGGGATAGAAGCTGTTTTTCAGCCTATTTGTCCTTGTTTTTATTATTATCCTGTACCGTCTGCCAGATGGTAATAGTTCAAAAAAAAAGGGGGTGCCCAGGATGAGATGGATCTTTGAGGATGTTTTGAACTTTCTTCAGGCAGTGGGAGCTATAAAGCTCTTCCAAAGTGGGGAGAGGGCAGGCAATGATCCTCTGGGCATTTTTTTTTAATTAGATTTATATGCCGCCCTTCTCCGAAGACTCAGGGAGGCTTACAATTTTTGGGATACAACCCAGTGTGCTGAGCAATAGCCTTCATTCCATTGTATATGCCTGCTTATTACTAAGTGGCATTTTTACAAAGTCAGCTTATTGCCCCCAACAATCTTGGGTCCTCAATTTACCTACCCTGAGAGGATGGAAGGCTGAGTCAACCTTGAGCCTGGTGGGATTTGAGCCTATAGCAATTGTAGGCAGCTGGAACTTAAATGCAGGCATTTAACAGCCTGAGCCACCAAGGCCCTACCAAGGCAATGACATTAACCCTCTGGAATGCTGTCCTATCTGCCACTGTGCAATTGGCAAACCATACAGAGATGCAGTAAGTTAAGATACTCTCTATGGTGCAGTGGTAGAAGGTCACCAGCGGTTTCTCATTCAGTTGTTGTTTCCTAAGGAGCAAATACTGTGTTCTAGGAAGGAAGGAAGGAAGGAAGGAGGGAGGGAGGGAGGGAGGGAGGATTCCTTCAACAGCCGCATCACTTAGCAATTGAAATTCCAGTCCCAATTGTGCTCATGAATTGAGGATTACCTCTATTAATTCACTAAAACTTGGATAATTTCCAGACGGTTTGATGACTTGGATGATTAGGGGAAACATGATTAGCACTATTTCAATATCTGAAGAGTTTGTACAAAGACAAGGGGGTCAAACTATTTTCCAAAGCACCTGAAGGCAGGACAAGAAGTGATGTGTGGAAACTAATCAAGGAGAGAAGCAACCTAGAACTAAGGAGAAATTTCCTGATAGTGAGAACAATTAATCAGTGAAACAACTTGCCTCCAGAAGTTCTGAATGGTTCAATACTGGAAGTTTTTAAAAAAGTGATTGGGCAACCATTTGTTTGAAATGGTATAAAGTTTCTGTTATGTTTGCATGAAGAGTCAAACGCGAAGAGCTTCAGTAAAGAGTTTATTCAGTGACTACAGCTCGAATGGACCCAAGTTGGCTGGGCTACGGCTGCTTCTTATAGCCAGCAGCCGTAGTTGCCAGCCAATGGGAGTGCAGGGTTTTTTCCCGCACTATTTAAACCAATACCATTTAACATTTTACAAGACCAGTTCAAATAAACCAATAACATTCAAACCTACATACATAACACCCCTCCCCACTAGGTTCAGCCCATACCAAACCCCAACCTATCTAATGTATTCTTTTAAATAGATGGGGCTCTTACGTGTACGTTGAGACCTTCGTGGTTCAGAAGTTTTAATGTTCTCACGCAGTGAGAGAGGAAATGTGTCTGCTGACATTTCCCTGCTGGGACTTCCTGTGAAAGGAGACCTTGTTAGACTGTTAGAATCTGGTCTCTCCTCCCAACACATCTCCATTCCAACGTCAGCACCCAAGTCAGGTAGTGATGTGCAATCTTCCACTTCTAAGGATGGATCTTGGCATTGTGACAGGTTTTGGGATGGTTCCTGTCGTAATGGCTCGTTACACATGGGGTTGATTCTTGTTTGCTGATTATCCTCATGTTCCTCCCCTCCCCTAGAAAAAGCATTAGGTATGGGAACTAGAGAGGAACAATTGCGATGTTCCTGAGGTAATCTGGATCTGAGTTGATCAATGTGCCTGCTCCAGAGGAGTCCATCCTCTGTTTGTACCCTGTAAGAACGAGGGCCAGTGATTTGAGTCATTGCAGCAGGAATCCACAAAAGCTCACCTATAAGGTTCTTAGCATACACAGAATCACCCACACTGAATGTACGAACTTTGGAAGTGGAATCCAGTGGTGCGTTGGGTGCGTAAGTGGGATGAAAGTGGTCAAGAGAAGACCGAAGTTTCCTACCCATCAACAACTCTGCTGGGGATAAGTTAGTAGATGGGCTAGGAGTGATGTGCTGGACACTAAGAAGTTTTTCAAGCTTCTCAGTGATGTCCCCAGGACCCAGTTGCTGGAGCTTCTCTTTGGTGAAACGTACCATGCGTTCAGCCCGGCCATTAGCCAAAGGGTGCCCAGGGGCAGTAAGGGCATGTCTGATACCCTGTTGTGCTAGAAAGGATTAAAAATGTTAGATGTAAATTGAGGGCCATTGTCAGAGACAAGAACATCAGGTAACCCATAGGTTACAAACAGTTTTCTGAGCTGCTTGATGACAGCATCAGTTGTGGTGGATGTCATGGGAAATACCTCGAGCCATTTGGAATATGCATCTACTATAACAAGAAAAGTGTGCCCTCTAGTAGGACCTGCGAAATCAATGTGGATCCTAGACCACGGGCCCCTAGGGCATTCCCATTCCTGTGTGGGGGCGTGAGGTGGGGCAGGCCTGACTACCTGGCAATTGGGACAAGATGCAACCCAGTTTTCAACCATTTTGTCAATACCTGGCCATCATACATAGCTCCTGGCCAATCCCTTCATCCTTACAATACCAGGATGACCCTCATGTAACATTTCCAAAACCTCTCTTTGCAGTTTTGCAGGAATAACCACCCTGTTACCCCACAAAATACATCCTCTTAATACAGATAATTCAGTTTGCCTGGACTTAAAAGGTTGGGCAAGGTGAGGTAGATCTTGAAGAGGCCAACCTTTCTTAATCCAGCCTATAACAGGAGCCAACACCGTGTCTTTGGCAGTCTCTCTGGCAATTTCAGCAGCATGAACTGGAAGCTTAGCAACAGTTTCTAGGAAAAAGGTGTGTGTTTCAGGTTCAAAGTCCTCCTTGTGGCAAGGCAGTGGGCAACGACTCAGTGCATCAGCATGTCCAATGTCCTTGCCAGGCCTGTGAATCATTTTGTATGAATAAGCTGCAAGAGATTCAGTCCACCTCAGCATTCTTGGTGACAGGATATTAGGTGTAGGTTTGTCTCCTGCCACAATGCCTAACAAAGGTTTGTGATCTGTAACAATGGTAAATGTCCTGCCATACAGATATTCATGAAATTTCTTGACAGCTGCAACAACTGCCAATGCCTCTTTGTCCAGTTGGCTATAATTCCTCTCTGCTTTGGTCAAAGTGCAGAGTAAAATGCAATAGGGGCTTCCCTCCCACTGGGAAGCCTGTGGCTCAAACCCTCCCCCCCACTCCAAAAGGGGATGCATCACAAGTCAGTACAACAGGCAAATTCTCAGAGAACAGTATCAATACAGCATCAGATGTGATTAGTCTCTTAATACTGTTAAATGCTGATTGTTCCTTCCTCCCCCAGATCCAAACAGCCTTCTTATCAAGCAATTTGTGCAAAGGTTCAGCAATGGTTGCCTTTTGAGGTAGAAACATGTGATAAAAGTTAATGAGTCCAAGGAAGGCTTGCAAATCTGTTTTGCATTTAGGTTTAAGGGCTTCTTTGATTGCTTTAACCTTGGCATCAGTAGGGTGGATGCCATGCTTGTCAATCATGTAGCCCAGGAACTCAACCCTGTCTGTTTTAAGTGTGCATTTTCTTCCTTGACTTTTAACCCCGCTTTTCTGAATCTGGTAAGGACTTCTCTGAGTCTTTCTTGAAGCTGAGTGTCATTTTCAGCAGAGATTAACACATCATCAAAGTAAGGCACTACCCCTGGCAGTCCTTGAAGCATTCTTTCCATAAGACTTTGAAAAATGCCTGGTGCCACGCTTACTCCAAATTGTAACCTTTTACATTTGAAGGCACCTCTGTGAGTCACAATGGTTTGGGCCTCTGCAGTGGCATCATCAACTGTTAGTTGTTGATATGCCTGGGCCAAGTCCAATTTGGCAAAGACTGTACCCCTGCCAAGTGAATGTAACAGATGATGCACAACTGGAACTGGATATGCGCTCTGCTGCAGCGCATGGTTCATGTCCCCTTATAGTCTCCACAAATTCTTACTGACCCATCAGCCTTGACTGGTGTGACTATGGGTGTTTCCCATCTGGAGTGATCAGTGGGCTCTAAAACCCCTTGAGCAATTAATTTGTTTAATTGTGCATCAATTTTTTCCTTTAAAGCAAATGGAACCCTCCTGGGCTTTAAACAATTGGGGGCACCTTGGGATCTAGGTTGAAAGTGATAGGGGTCCCTATATACTTGCCCAGACCTTCGCTGAAGACCTCTGGAAACTCAGACTTCAAGGCCTCCTCCCATTCAGAGTTGCTCACGTGATTGATGCCAGTCACCTTGATGCCTAGTGGCTTGAACCACTCAAGTCCCAGCAAGCTTGGGCGATCCTTGTCCACGATGGTCAGAGGCAAACGTTTGGTGTGGCCTTTAAACTGCACGTTGAAATCTCTTGCTCCAACTACTGGAATCTTGTTCCCTTGGTAGTCTTTAAGAGTCAGTGCTTGCTTCTGGAAATGTTTCTTCTGAATGTTGGGAAGTAGCCTGTGAATAGTGTCCCATGACACCATAGATAAATAAGAGCCTGAGTCCACTTCCATTTGGCAAGGCCTTCCTTCAATGAACACCTTCACGTGTACTTTTCTGCTTCTCAAGGGTGAAGAATGACCAATGGTGATTGTTTGGTGAGTTTCATTCTTCCCATTTGCTTCTGAATTGCCCCATCTTTTCAATGAAGTTGTTGGGCTTAAAATCCTTTTCAGGAAATTTCTTCCTACTAGGTGGAGTTCTGGATGATTTGCAGACTCTGGCTAGGTGACCCCTTTTCTCACAACGTAGGCAGATGGTGTCTAAGAACTTGCATTCAGTCTTGGGATGCCCCCCACAGCCTCTGCAATAAAATTCTTGCCTCTTTCTCCCAGGGTCTTTCCTTTTCTTCTCCATTCTGAGTCTAAAAATCCCTTCCTCCACCTCACTGCAATCTGAATCAGAGTCTATTTGTTTGCAATGGGTTGTTGTGGATTTTCCACATCAGAATGGCTTGAGGCCTTGTTAATCTTTTCATGGCCGCTGCTGAGGACTTGGTGGCTTCCTGAAACAGCTTCTTCAATGGCCTCCTTAAACGTGATCTTAGGTTTCATTAACAGTTTGCTTTGTAAGACCTTATCTTTGAGGCCTAAGACAAACCGATCACGCATGGCCTCTTCTAAGTTGGTAAAGTCACAAGCACCCCAATGTCCCTTAAACTTGCCATGAAGTCATTAACATTCTTGCTTTCCCCTTGATCCCGACGGTAAAACTCGTGTCTCTTAATGAGGCATGATACTTGTGCGTAATGGGCTCTTAAAAGCTTTTCCAAATCAGGCCATTCCATTACCTTCAGTTCTGCAGCTCCCCAAGCGCCTTCGTCATCTTGAAGACTGCCGGACCGCAGTGCGTGAAAATACCGCCCTCTTCCATCTCTCGGAATATCGGCGAGGTCGTTTCCTTCCAGGTACATCTGGAAGTGATCCGCATATGATTCCCAGTCTTCGCCGCCGGATCGAACGGGGCTGGGGGTGTTCAGCGCAGCCATCTCACTCTTCTGTTGCTTTCGCGTTGTCTCTTCTTCAGGGCAATCCCACCTTCATCGCCAGTGTTATGTTTGCATGAAGAGTCAAACGCGAAGAGCTTCAGTAAAGAGTTTATTCAGTGACTACAGCTCGAATGGACCCAAGTTGGCTGGGCTACGGCTGCTTCTTATAGCCAGCAGCCGTAGTTGCCAGCCAATGGGAGTGCAGGGTTTTTCCCGCACTATTTAAACCAATACCATTTAACATTTTACAAGAACAGTTCAAATAAACCAATAACATTCAAACCTACATACATAACAGTTTCCTTGCCAGAGCATGGGGTTGGACTAGAAGACCTCCAAGGTCCCTTCCAATTCTGTTATTCTGTTAATCGTACAGTGCAAGAAAATAACTCATGTACTGTGTTCAGCTTTACCTGATGGAATTTTATTTTCTGAGGAGCGTCTGTTCTAGTGAGGAAAGCATCACTTTAAGATAATTGATTAAAGTAGTAGAATGAGATACCTACTGACCGAGTAGGTGTTACTTCTCCTCTTAGAGGCTACATGAACTGCTTTGACATTAAAGAATATGTTGGCTAGAACTTAGAAAATGTGACCCTGCTGTGATCAGCAAGGACATTCATACATTCACACCATGATCTTCAAGGTGTTTCAGAAGAATCTGTTTGCAATTACAGTCTGTTTTACTTGCTAGGTGGGAAAATTTTTATTCAGTAAGTTCCACGATAAGCTATCATTTAAAAAAAGGTACCTTCTTTCCATTCCTCTTAATTCTCCTCTATCTATAATAATATATATATATAAAAGCGAAATACCACTCACGCATCATCATAAAATCTCCAGAACCGTAAAGCCTACAAACTTGAAATTTGGCACCTATGTTCCTCTTGGCTTCTAGGGGACCACTAAGAAAGGATTTTTCTAAATGACCATCAGAGCCTTAGTATTTCCTATATTATTATTATTAACATGCTCTGATGCTAAGGAGTTCTATTCCCCCTCCCCACCTGAAAAGAAATCTGTTCCAAAGGTAAAACATAAGCAGAGGAGAGGAGTTTCAGTTTCAGTTTTACTTTCACAGCACCAAGCAGCTTTAGTACAGAACAGTTGAGCTAAGCCACACCCAGGCTCCTTGCTGTCTCCTTCTTGCTCACACAGCAAATACTCTTTCACTTTCCAAACAGCCCTCAACTCTCCCACACACTGACAGGACGCTAGCCAGATGAATACTGAATGATGCTGGTAGGCAGAGGCAGAATTTTTTCCTCCTTATTTTCCTCCCCCAAAACTAAGCCCGATCACATAGTTTTGTAGTGAAGCATGGGTATCCAGCTAGTTTTACAATATTTCCTAAATTCTTCAGACAAGAAGAAAAATGGTATAGAATGTTTTCTGCCTCTGCATTTTGTTTTCCATAATTAGAAGATCGAAATATTCCAAGGGAGATGACGTGCCATCCCCATCAGACAGTCCTGGTTCCAACTCCTCCTCTGAACCAGGCTCTGATGGGACCAATGACACCCTGTTGCATGGAGCTCAGATCCTGAACCCTGAGGCTGCCAGCTCTACAAGCTCAACATCTTTAAACCCCTGAGCCATTATGCCCCACCATAGAAGATCCAAACACCAACTTCTAAATGCCCCAACTGATGTGACTTAAGAATGATGAAAGTTGCAATCAAAAAATGTTTTGCTTAATATGGAGCATAGAATTATAGGGTTGGAAGGGACCTTGGTACAATCCCCTACCCAGGGGTGGGCTTCAAAAATTTTAGCAAGGGGTTCTCTGCTTGGCTGCTGGGTGAGTGTGGCCATGGTGGGCGTGGCCTAGTCAGCCTCCTGCACCATGGTGGGGCAGGGCTTTTTGCCCACCCCGGGCTCCAGAGGCTTTCCTCGAGCCTCCAGGAGGGTGAAAACGGCCTCCCTGGGCTCAGGAGGATCTTTGGAGGCTGGAAACAGGCCCATTTCTGGCCTTCCCAAACTTTCGGGAGGCCCATTTTTCACCCTCCCCTGAGCCTCCACATGCAACCTGCACTGCATCCAAAATGGGTTGCATGGAGTCTCTTAGGAGGGGAGGGGTGGGCGGGGCAGGGCCAGCAGGGCTGTGATTTGGGGTTTCTCCAAGCTGCACAGAATCTTAGCTAGGGGCTACCCCGAACCCCTGCAAACCCCCAGCAGCCCACCCCTGCCCCTACCCTCTATACCCTTTCAGACAAATGGTTTTGTCCAGTTTCTTCTTGAAAGCCTCCAGTTGTGGGGCACCCACAATGTCTGAAGGCAAGCTGTCCCACTGGTTGATTGCTCTCATCGTTAATACGTCCCAACAGGTAACCATTTATGAGGGGTATCAAGCAAGGCCCACGAGGTGCTTAGATCTTCCCTGCAGGGCTGCCCTGGAAACAGTGAAGGACTGGCCCACATGTGGCCCTCATGACCTCCATTTTCACTGCAGGAAGCTGTTGCAACCAAAAATGGAGCCCGGGAGCCTGTTTTTGCTGGTAGAGTACTCGGGCTGCCACAGGCACCCTGACACAAGTGACGTTGAGCTGGCGACACCCACCCTGGCCATGCCCTCCCTGGCCATGCCCTCCCTGGCCACTCCACACACCCCCAGGTCAAATAAAATCCTGATAAGGCCCTCAATGAAATCAAGTTTGACACCCCTGCCATATATGGTCCCTACCAGTTTTGTAGAACATCCTCCAGGCAAAAAGATGGCTTCAACTGTCCCTTTCAATTTTATGCAGCTAAAATATTTAGAAAAGGGTTAATCTGAACTTCTTCATACTTCTCCAGGAACTCAACCTTGGTGGAATCCTCAAGATGGGGATTTTTTAAATTGGAGGAGGAACAAGTTAAAGAAACAATGATTGTTTGGGGAAAATTTTTGGATATGGGATTGATGTAGAGAAATGGCAAAAACTATGGTCTCAAAATTATAAAATGACAATGTCAACTGCCTATAAAGAAAATTTGTATAAGATGTTTTACAGGTGGCACTTACCCCCGACGAGAATTGCAAGAATGTTTAAGAATAAATCAGATAAATGTTGGAAATGTCATCAGATACCTGGCTCGTATTACCATATGTGGTGGACGTGTTCGGATGCAAAAAGATATTGGACTAAAATCCACACGCGGTTGGAAAAAATGATAAAACAACATATAGACTTTAAACCGGAAATATTTTTATTGGGAATCATACCAGAAATCTACAATAAAGAGTTGAAATATTTGATTGTAAATGTCTTAACAGCAGCTAGAATTGTATTTGCTAAGAATTGGAAAAATGATAAAATACCTATGCAGCAGGAAGTTATTAAGAAAATTATGGACTGTGCTGAAATGAGCAAATTGACATTTGAAATTAGAGAACAAGAAGATAAACAATTTTATAAGATATGGGATTTGTTTTATCAATGGTTGGATAAAAAGACTTGGTAATGTAATAGATTAAATAATTTTGTAATAGAAATTTAATAGATTGATATAAAATATAATATAGACATATATAACCACTGGATGAAAGGGCAATATAAACTTTATAATAAAATTGAGAATATCTTGTATAAATGATGAAATAAATAGTTTAGTCATGCATAATTAATAACTGATAAATATATAAGCATATTTTGACAATACGAGATTTTTTTTTTACAAAGTATGAGTGATGATGACGAAAGGATAACACAAAAGATCTGTAACCAACTGACACACTGTAAAATGGAAGATGGTTTTATGTTTTTATGTTTTGTTTGTATGTTTGTCTTAAAAATAAAACTTTTTCAAAAAAAAGATGGGGATTTTATTTCTTGCTGTTTATTATTTTGAAAGAGATGGCGTGCCATGTTTGCAAAAGTGATTTTACTCTACAAGCACTTACAATGCCCAACCTTGTTTCCCCTTTAAACGGATTTAATACAGAAATAACAGACATCTGTTGTTATAAAATTTACGACTCTCACAGGATGTTATAAAAACAAGTGGAACTGCCTGGAAAATACTTCTTTTATTTCGTTCTTTTTTTTTTAATATCCATTTTTTTTCTTTTTGCAAAAGAAAAACATTTTAAAAAACGTATTTCTTTCCTAATACTTTGTTAGAGGATCTCTAGAATAGAATAACAGAGTTGGAAGGGACCTTGGAGGTCTTCTAGTCCAACCCCCTGCTCAAGGAGGAGACTCTATACCATTTCAGACAAATGGTTCTCCAATCTCTTCTTAAAAACTTCCCATGTTGGAGCATTTACATCATTTGGAGGCAAGTTGTTCTGACAGTCATGAAATTTCTCCTTACTTCTAGGTTGCTACTCCCTTTGATTAGTTTCCATCCTTTGCTTCTTGTCCTACCTTCAGGTGAAAGTAAGTGTTGTGCCTCCTCGATACCCAGCTGGGAGAAGGAAGGAGCTGCATACCAAACTGTGCTTGGATTGACATCTTGCCCGAACCTGATTGGTTACACTGGGGTCGGGCAGTGAAAGATAGTTAAGGGAGAATAAAATAGAATTTAGGGACTTCTGGCTATGCAATACTGCAGCACATTTGAACCCTAATAAAATTATACCTTTCTCCACAGATGGAGTCAAGAATTGTTCCTATTTAGAGGCTTAAGTTGTAGCAGGTCCAACAATTCCCTTAGCAACCTCTCTTACCTTTGACCTCCCCCCCCAAAAAAAAAAAATCCACAAAAAAACTATTTGGATAAACACACAGTCCTGATCACGGGGATGAAACGATGAGAGATATTTTGATATTCATCCTTGCTGGGACTATTGAATTGATGAGCAGGTCGATCCCAGGTTGAAGTATGCTGCTTCCAAAATTTGTACTTCTAATGGAAGGTACTATCTGCACTCTCATTGGAAAAATTCTTGGCTCATCTTTCTCCTCCTAGGATCCCATCACAGAAGCACAGAACTACACTGGCTTGTTAGGTGAGGGAAGCCCAAATGCAAAATTGCATTAGGTGTTTTGCAGGCTCTGTGTGTGTGTTTGCGTGTGTGTCAGTGTTCCAACTAACCAACTCCAAACCAATAAACTCAGAGACAAACATTTCCTCAAAGTTCCATTTTATTAGAGTTGTCATATTGGCACATCTGGGAAACCCCAAATCTTGAGAGTTCTGGTTTTCCCTTCCCAAAGAGAAATCAAAGATCTATCCCTGCACCAGAGGTGGTATTCAGCAGGTTCTGACCAGTACTGGAGAACCGGTAATGGAAATTTTGAGAAGTTCAGAGAACTGGCAAATCCCACCTCTGACTGGCCGCACCCCCATCTATTCTCTGGCTTCCAAGTCACAGCTGATTGGCTGGGTCTTCTTTGGTTGCCCTGCACAGGAGAACGGAGCTGGAAAGCAGGTCAGTGGGGTGGGGAGGGAATGGGATTTTGCAGTAACCTTCTCCCAGGGAGGGAATGGGGTTTTGCAGTATCCTTCCCCTCCCACACCCACCAAGCCACACCCACCAAGCCCACCAAGCCACGCCCATAGAACCATTAGTAAAAAAATTGAATCCCACCACTACTCTGCACCCATCAGTCCATCACATGGCCCAATCAAATCTTCATCCCAACTGGAGACAATCCTTCATTCACTCCCCTCCAGGTGCAGGGCAACATGTCCTTGACTCTCTGAGAAAGAATGTTGTTGAGTCTAATCTTCTACCTCACTATGAAATCTCTCCTCCCAAATTCCCAGGCACTGCACTTGGCAGCCTCGAAGTTTCCAAGTAAAAATGGCTTCCAAGGCTGGTGGGGTGTGTGTTTATTTATTTATTTATTTTATTTTATTTTATTTTTATTTATTTGATTTGTCAATCGCTTACAAGGTAATAGATATAAGTGTAAACATGAGTAAGAATACAGGAAAGAGGTACAAATAAATGGGGACAATAGGACAGGGACAGTAGGCACGATGGTGCACTTAACCACACCTCTTACAGACCTCTTAGGAATGGGGTGAGGTCAATAGTGGTTAGTTTGAGGTTAAAGGATTGGGTGGGGTTAGAGGATGTAACAACAGAGTCGGGTAGTGCATTCCAGGCTTTGACCACTCTGTTGCCGAAGTTGTACTTTCTGCAATCAAGTTTGAAGCGGTTTACATTGAGTTTGTATCTGTTGTGTGCTCACGTATTGTTGCAGTTGAAGCTGAAGTAGTCATTGACTGGTAGGACATTGTAGTAGATAATTTTGTGTACTACACTTAAGTCCAACCGTAGGCAGCGTAGTTCAAGTTTGTCCAAGCCCAAAATCTCAAGCCTGGTGATATAGGGTATTCTGTTACGAGCAGAGGAGTGTAGTACTCTTCTCATGAAATACTTCTGGACTCGTTCAATTGTATTAATGTCCAATATACAGTGCAGATTCCAGACAGATGAGCTGTATTCGAGTATTGGTCTAGCAAAGGTTTTGTATGCCCTAGTTAGCAATTTAACATTTCCAGAGGAGAAGCTTCGTAAGATTAGATTTACAACTCTTAATGCCTTTTTGGCAATGCTGTTACAGTGAGCTCTGGTGCTTAGGTCATTAGATATGAGAACTCCAAGGTCCTTGACAGAGTAAGGATCATCAACGAGGTCATATCCGCCTAATTTGTATTTGGTGTACTGATTTTTTTTACCAATGTGTAGGAGAGAGCATTTGCTGGTCGAGATTTGGAGTTGACAATTTTTGACCATTCAGACACATAGTCAAGGTCATTTTGAAGAGCAGTAGCATTGTCGGTGGTGTTGAATAGTTTTACAGCATCCGCGAAGAGGACACAGTTGCTTATAAGGTGATAGCAAAGGTCATTTATATAGAGTATAAAGAGTGTGGGTCCTAGAATGCTGCCTTGGGAGACACCACTGTTAACTGGAGCAGGGTTAGATATAGTGCTCCCTATTTTTACTATTTGTTGCCTGTTTGACAGGAATGCAGTAATCCAGTTATGGAGGGATCCGGAAATGCTGTAATAGTTTAGTTTTAACAGTAGTTTGTTGTGTACCACTCAATCAAAGGCTTTGCAGAAGTCTATGTAAATTGCGTCTATAGCTTTGTGTGCGTGTGTGTGTGTGTGAATTGGATCTGGAAAGGCTGAATACCAAGAGGTTGGAAGATCTCTAAGGATAGAAAAGGGTCCTTCTTCCACAGGGAATCACAATGTCTACCAGTTGTGCAGGGCACAATTCCAGGGCCAGTTGTTTGCCAAGGAGCTGTCTGTACTTTTGCCTAATCTCTGGCATCAGAGATATACATAAATATGCTCTTCCGAGTCTCAAAGCCTATGGATAATGAACAATGGTTGTGCAATTGGTCTGATGATTTTATTTTTACCAACTGCGAATTGCACAATAGCATTCCTGTTAATTTCTCCAGCATAATTCACCTTCATTAAGCAAGCACAGACAGGAACCTGGGTACTTATTATTATTATTTTAAAATGGATTTGGAAGCCAGGAGAAAAAAAATCATAATTTTTGCAAGGAGGCATTTCTATGATCCTTCATCGGCTCCATCATCATAAAAATATGGGCATCTAGTGTTTTGCAACCAGGCTGATTGATGACTCTGAGAATTTGCTGCTTTAAAAGGGCAATTCCTGGAGCACCAAACTGTTAAATACAAACTCTACCAACTTCATAATGCTGTTTAATCAAGGTTGCAATTATGGTGTTTTCCTTCATGCAAGATAAAGCGTTAGTTAAGAGATAATTTCATTGTTTTGCATGCCTTCTGGTTTTAATGAGCACAAAACCCCCATAAAATGGCTGTTTTTCAGCATGTTTTCAGCACCTTGGCTGGAAATTTCAGAGGCACTTGCAAGTTTTCGAAGAGGGGAAAAATCTTCCTGGCAGAACCTCCGTGTTGTTGTGTCTTCTGCTAGCAGTAGCTGGCTAGTTTCTCTTCAGTTTAACTCTTAGACAATTCTGCCTACAGCAAAAGGGGGCACAAAGTAATGATCAGGTTGAATCCTAGAATGATTTCAGACGAGCGCTACAACCTGATTTGGGTGGTTGACATTCATCAAATTATCACATTGGAAAGAGCAATGAAATCCTTCAAACCCAGTTTCTTTATTTAGGAATCCTCAGTAGAACATCTTCTGCTTTTCTTATTAGGACCTTCAGCCAGAATCTGCAGCTCTCTGGGACTTCATCCAGGTCCAGAATCTGGAATGATAAAGAATATATTTTAATTGTCTTCTATAAGGATCTCTCTTCTTCCACTTGAAAAATGTCCTGTGAGATCCTTCTCAATCATTGTTGTGGCCTGCCAGCGACCAGCAGAACTGGCGGCAGACTTGGACAGTGAGGAGGTTGGGGAGGAACATGGGCCAGTCCTGGAGTCTGGAGAAGGCTCTGATGAGTGCTTTGCATCGGAGGCAGAGATGGGGCCAGGGCCATCCAACAGTTATCAGCTGCCTTTGGAGTCAGAGATCAGTGGGGAAGAAGAACAGCTGGAGCCTGTTCCTGATGTGTGCATGAACAGAGCTGCCAGCAGAAGGGAATAGTTAAAGAACAAGGGTCAGCTTAGGAGTAAAGCCAAACGCGGACGGTGAATGGCACCTCCCATAGGGAATAAAAAGGAGCAAAAGGGCAGTGGTGTTTACAGGAGACAATTAGTTCAATTCATTAGGGTGAAGATCTGTTCCTGACTTCTTGCCAAGTAATTGCTGCTGCAGTGTGGCGTTTGGAAGATATCAGCCTGGCAACTCTCCCAGCCTGATAAAGGTCTATAGTTGTGAAACTTTGCCCTTCGCCAGTTTCTTCCACAGCTAACGGAGCTACACTCCCACTCCCTGTCAGCTGTTTGGCCTCCCCCTCCAGATCAGATTCCAACAGGGGCATGACAAGTAGCCTCAAAGACAAAGAAGCATTTCCAATCCTGCTTATCGCCAGCTAGGTCCTGTAGAGCCTAAGAATTAAGAGCACTCCTGCTAATATACCAAGTCAATTATTCTCCACTTGGACTTGGTTTTTTTTCTCCATAATAAGGAATTTTCCTTGATTAGATTTATTCATTTGTCTCTTGCAGATTCCAGCCTCTCGTTTTCAACTCATGTCTATAACTCTTCAAGATCATTTTGAATGTTGTTTCCATCTCCAAGAATAGAGGCGCCCTGCACGTGACATCTGCAACTCCAATCAGCATTCCTGCCATCTCTTCATCCAAATCATTATCTGGTTGAAGAGTATTGAGCTTCAGATTCAACGTTTGGAGCCCTGCTTGATACCTTTCTCCAGTTTGATGAAGAACTATTGACAAGCTCTTTGAGTGCCATTTCTGAATTATGGATCCACTTAATTGGTGGTTTCCTCTCCCTCTATTATCCTAAGCAGCAAAAACAAGCTTTTATGTGCAGTTATATTCCTTAATGCTCACCTATTTTGTTTTATTGTGAGCAGGGCATACTAAATATTTTATTTTTATTTATGGAATTTAAAATCTTTTTATACTGCATGAAGCATTTAAAATAATAAAGGTAATACCAAATAGTAATGGGAGTCTTGGCTGCAATCCCAAAACACCTGGAGCTCCACTTGAACATCACTGGCATTGACAAATTCGCCATCAGTCAATTACAAAAGGCTGCTTTCCTTGGAAAAGCTTACATTCTGGGACAATAACCTTCAGTACCATCAAACATCAATATCTGTCTATCACAGGTTCTTGGGAAAGACTTGATAGGTAGATACAAATGTCAAATCCAGATTGAACATTTGGCTGGCTGGGTGATGAACCATAATCAAAATAATAATTTATTTAAACAAAAAAATTATTTTCAAAGAAGGTTTAAATCAGTTTAAATCTTATTTACTGTCAGTACAGACTTTAAAAAGAGTCTCCATTGAACAGATCTTAATTTCTTCTGAATCCATCCATGACATTTCTTGGCAATAGTAAAGAAGTAAAGAAGAAGCTTGTTTTTCCTTCCTTCCTTCCTCCCTTCCTCCCTCCCTCCCTCCCTCCCTTCCTGTTGGAATACATTTTGGAATTCATTTTATTGCAACAACTACAGTAGTACTCATTTTGTTGCAACAACTGCAGTAGTACTCAGTAGTACTCAGCAGCGTTTACAAGTTTGGATCTATGGTATATACTCTATGCTCTTTTGTACAAAGTAGACTTTCCTGTCCTGTTACAGTTGAACAGTTAAGCAGTAAAGCACATGGTGACTGTACTCTTTGTTTGGTCTGAAGTGCTATATATAAACAGAATTTTTAATCCTTCCTTCCTCTCTCTCTCCCTCCTTCCCTCCCTCCCTTCCTTCCTGTTCAGCTTATGGATTTGAACTGTCCTAATGCTTTCCCATGTGGATATGAAGAAAAGTTAATCAATGCATAAATTTAAAAACCAATTGCCTGAAGCTGCAGCATTTATGGGACTGAACATTAATGGTGCACAGCTATGGCTTGTACATTAACTCCAGGCAGTATACTGCAGACTGGACACTTTTCCACAAAAAATAAAAATCCTTCCTAGACAAAGCTAGCATGTGAAGCATGAAAGCTATAACTTAACCTTCTTCCTCAGTGTCTGGTAACAAACATGTATTAGGAGCATCCAGTAAAATAATGTCCAATAGCCATATTCAGTATATATTTTTTGCATATGTCTGACAGTTGTTTCTTTTAGTTTTCTTCTGGGAAAATGTTTGAGTATATCCATAGATGTTCTTTTTATGAGCCCTAAGAACCACTTGACAAAATGACTTATTTTTCACCTCAAAATCTCACCTGAAGTATAGGGCAAGCTTTACTTCTATGCAAGGGAATAAGGCACATAGCCAGGGTGGTGCAGTGGTGAAGGTGCTGTACTACAAGCTGTAATCCTTTCTTAGTTGCAAAGCTGATTGAGTGAACCATCATTTTCTCTCAGCCTTAGGAGAACTCAAAATCAATCAATTCTGATTGATTGATTGATTGATTGATTAATAGTCTAGACTATCAATCAATCAATCAGAATAGAGCTGGAAGGGACCTTGGAGTTCTTCTAGAGCCAAACTTGACAACTTTAAGACTTGTGGACTTCAACTCCCAGAATTCTTGAACTAACATGACTGGAGGAGGAATTCTGGGAGTTGAAGTCTGCAAGTCTTAAAGCTGTCAAGTTTGAAGACCCTATTCTAGTCCAACCCCCTGCTCAAGCAGGAGACTCCATACCATTTCAGACAAGTGACTGTCCAGTCTCTTCTTAAAAACTTCCAATGAGGTGTGGAACACTCACAACTTCTTGATGCAAGTAGTTCCACTACTTAATTGTCCTCACTATTAGGAAGTTTCTCCTTAATTCTAAGTTGCTTCTCCCCTTGATTAGTTTTCATTTGTTGTTTCTTGTCCTGCTCTCTGGAAATAAGTTGACAAGGGGTCTCTAAATTTGGCAACTTTAAGACTTGTGGACTTCAATTCCAAGAATACCCCAGCTAGCATTAGAAATGACTAGATTAGTAATTCTGGGAATTGATGTCCACAAGTCTTAAAGTTGTCAAGTCTGGAGACTCCTACACTAGACCAATGTGGTTAATTATAGATAATAATCTTCAGTGAAGAAGCTTTATAATGGAGATGAGGATTATATCTTATAATGGAGAAGAGGATGATGGTCAAATTAAGGATATTCTTTGGTGGGACAAGAGTCTAGACTAACATTTGCAAGTTCTTCTCATCCAGTACTACCAAATCACATCCTTGTAGTTCCTGTCTGTCTCCAATATAGTGAGAAGTGCTATAAGACTAAACAGAGCTCTCTTATTTTGGAAAATAGCACATCTCAAAAAGCTACCATGCCATGCAGAATGAACAGTTTTGTGTGTGACAAGAAGGAACATGGCTGGTTGTGGCTAGGAATCCTGGAAAATTTAAGCTCAACTTCTAGACAGAAAAGATTCCAAAGAAAAGCTGGTTTTGAACAGCAAAGCTGCCATAGCTTTAATTGCTTGTCTACTACTGTAGTTTGTCTTGCAGATCTGTTGGAAGAATTATCCTTCTGGGCCTAGTTCCAAGTGGGGAAAAAGACACTGGAAACATGGAGGCTGTTTGGAAAGATAGTTTAATGGTAGACAGGATCACATGCCTTGGGTGAAGAAAGAAGGGCTGATATGCTGAGAGTGCAATTGTTTTATACCCTCTGTTGAGATTTGAATTTGAGCTTGTATTCTGATTGGTGGTCAGACTCCCATGAGGCCAACTCTATAGGCTGTCCTGAGTCCCAGGCTTGGCTGAGCCTTGCTGGATGATGATGTAATGAAAGGGCTTTGGGCAAGAGCCTTGGTGGTGCAGGCTGTTAAATGCCTAGCACTTAATTCCAGCTGCCTGCAATTAGTGCAGGCTCGAATCCCACCAGGCTCAAGGTTGACTCAGCCTTCCATCCTCTCAGGGTAGGTAAATTGAGGACCCAAGATTGTTGGGGCAATAAGCTGACTTTAAAAAAATGCAAGCAATACAATAATAACAGAGGCCATACAATCGGAATGAAGGCTACTGCTGAGCACATTGGGTTTGGCTCAAAAATTGTAAGCGCCCTGAGTCTCCAGAGAAGAAGGCCATATAAATATGAATAAAAAAAATTCCTATTATAACTGTTATGTATGT
>CM019151.1:91862134-91876481 GCA_009733165.1 Naja naja
TGAGCGCAACCCAATGTGCTCAGCAGTAGCCTTCATTCCATTGTATATGCCTGCTTATTATTACTAAGCGGCATTTTTACAAAGTCAGCTTATTGCCCCCAACAATCTTGGGTCCTCAATTTACCTACCCTGAGAGGATGGAAGGCTGAGTCAACCTTGAGCCTGGTGGGATTGAGCCTGCACTAATTGCAGGCAGCTGGAATTAAGTGCTAGGCATTTAACAGCCTGCACCACCAAGGCTCTTGCCCAAAGCCCTTTCATTACATCATCATCCAGCAAGGCTCAGCCAAGCCTGGGACTCAGGACAGCCTATAGAGTTGGCCTCATGGGAGTTCTGACCACCAATCAGAATACAAGCTCAAATTCAAATCTCAACAGAGGGTATAAAACAATTGCACTCTCAGCATATCAGCCCTTCTTTCTTCACCCAAGGCATGTGATCCTGTCTACCATTAAACTATCTTTCCAAACAGCCTCCATGTTTCCAGTGTCTTTTTCCCCACTTGGAACTAGGCCCAGAAGGATAATTCTTCCAACAGAATCTGCAAGACAAACTACAGTAGTAGACAAGCAATTAAAGCTATGGCAGCTTTGCTGTTCAAAACCAGCTTTTCTTTGGAATCTTTTTCTGTCTAGAAGTTGAGCTTAAATTTTCCAGGATTCCTAGCCACAACCAGCCATGTTCCTTCTTGTCACACACAAAACTGTTCATTCTGCATGGCATGGTAGCTTTTTGAGATGTGCTATTTTCCAAAATAAGAGAGCTCTGTTTAGTCTTATAGCACTTCTCACTATATTGGAGACAGACAGGAACTACAAGGATGTGATTTGGTAGTACTGGATGAGAAGAACTTGCAAATGTTAGTCTAGA
Source organism: Naja naja (assembly GCA_009733165.1). NCBI lineage: Eukaryota > Metazoa > Chordata > Lepidosauria > Squamata > Elapidae > Naja > Naja naja. The sequence goes on from CM019151.1 coordinate 91,863,006, forward strand.
CTCTTGTCCCACCAAAGAATATCCTTAATTTGACCATCATCCTCTTCTCCATTATAAGATATAATCCTCATCTCCATTATAAAGCTTCTTCACTGAAGATTATTATCTATAATTAACCACATTGGTCTAGTGTAGGAGTCTCCAGACTTGACAACTTTAAGACTTGTGGACATCAATTCCCAGAATTACTAATCTAGTCATTTCTAATGCTAGCTGGGGTATTCTTGGAATTGAAGTCCACAAGTCTTAAAGTACCAAATTAGAGACCCTTGTCAACTTATTTCCAGAGAGCAGGACAAGAAACAACAAATGAAAACTAATCAAGGGGAGAAGCAACTTAGAATTAAGGAGAAACTTCCTAATAGTGAGGACAATTAAGTAGTGGAACTACTTGCATCAAGAAGTTGTGAGTGTTCCACACCTCATTGGAAGTTTTTAAGAAGAGACTGGACAGTCACTTGTCTGAAATGGTATGGAGTCTCCTGCTTGAGCAGGGGGTTGGACTAGAATAGGGGTCTTCAAACTTGACAGCTTTAAGACTTGCAGACTTCAACTCCCAGAATTCCTCCTCCAGTCATGTTAGTTCAGGAATTCTGGGAGTTGAAGTCCACAAGTCTTAAAGTTGTCAAGTTTGAAGACCTTTGGGCTAGAAGAACTCCAAGGTCCCTTCCAGCTCTATTCTGATTGATTGATTGATAGTCTAGACTATTAATCAATCAATCAATCAATCAATCAGAATTGATTGATTTTGAGTTCTCCTAAGGCTGAGAGAAAATGATGGTTCACTCAATCAGCTTTGCAACTAAGAAAGGATTACAGCTTGTAGTACAGCACCTTCACCACTGCACCACCCTGGCTATGTGCCTTATTCCCTTGCATAGAAGTAAAGCTTGCCCTATACTTCAGGTGAGATTTTGAGGTGAAAAATAAGTCATTTTGTCAAGTGGTTCTTAGGGCTCATAAAAAAAGAACATCTATGGATATACTCAAACATTTTCCCAGAAGAAAACTAAAAGAAACAACTGTCAGACATATGCAAAAAATATATACTGAATATGGCTATTGGACATTATTTTACTGGATGCTCCTAATACATGTTTGTTACCAGACACTGAGGAAGAAGGTTAAGTTATAGCTTTCATGCTTCACATGCTAGCTTTGTCTAGGAAGGATTTTTATTTTTTTGTGGAAAAGTGTCCAGTCTGCAGTATACTGCCTGGAGTTAATGTACAAGCCATAGCTGTGCACCATTAATGTTCAGTCCCATAAATGCTGCAGCTTCAGGCAATTGGTTTTTTTAAATTTATGCATTGATTAACTTTTCTTCATATCCACATGGGAAAGCATTAGGACAGTTCAAATCCATAAGCTGAACAGGAAGGAAGGGAGGGAGGGAAGGAGGGAGAGAGAGAGAGGAAGGAAGGATTAAAAATTCTGTTTATATATAGCACTTCAGACCAAACAAAGAGTACAGTCACCATGTGCTTTACTGCTTAACTGTTCAACTGTAACAGGACAGGAAAGTCTACTTTGTACAAAAGAGCATAGAGTATATACCATAGATCCAAACTTGTAAGCTGCTGAGTACTACTGAGTACTACTGCAGTTGTTGCAACAAAATGAGTACTACTGTAGTTGTTGCAATAAAATGAATTCCAAAATGTATTCCAACAGGAAGGGAGGGAGGGAGGGAGGGAGGAAGGGAGGAAGGAAGGAAGGAAAAACAAGCTTCTTCTTCTTTTACTATTGCCAAGAAATGTCATGGATGGATTCAGAAGAAATTAAGATCTGTTCAATGGAGACTCTTTTTAAAGTCTGTACTGACAGTAAATAAGATTTAAACTGATTTAAACCTTCTTTGAAAATAATTTTTTTGTTTAAATAAATTATTATTTTGATTATGGTTCATCACAGCCAGCCAAATGTTCAATCTGGATTTGACATTTGTATCTACCTATCAAGTCTTTCCCAAGAACCTGTGATAGACAGATATTGATGTTTGATGGTACTGAAGGTTATTGTCCCAGAATGTAAGCTTTTCCAAGGAAAGCAGCCTTTGTAATTGACTGATGGCGAATTTGTCAATGCCAGTGATGTTCAAGTGGAGCTCCAGGTGTTTTGGGATTGCAGCCAAGACTCCCATTACTATTTGGTATTACCTTTATTATTTTAAATGCTTCATGCAGTATAAAAAGATTTTAAATTCCATAAATAAAAATAAAATATTTAGTATGCCCTGCTCACAATAAAACAAAATAGGTGAGCATTAAGGAATATAACTGCACATAAAAGCTTGTTTTGCTGCTTAGGATAATAGAGGGAGAGGAAACCACCAATTAAGTGGATCCATAATTCAGAAATGGCACTCAAAGAGCGCTTGTCAATAGTTCTTCATCAAACTGGAGAAAGGTATCAAGCAGGGCTCCAAACGTTGAATCTGAAGCTCAATACTCTTCAACCAGATAATGATTTGGATGAAGAGATGGCAGGAATGCTGATTGGAGTTGCAGATGTCACGTAACGGGACGCCTCCTATTCTTGGAGATGGAAACAACATTCAAAATGATCTTGAAGAGTTATAGACATGAGTTGAAAACGAGAGGCTGGAATCTGCAAGAGACAAATGAATAAATCTAATCAAGGAAAATTCCTTATTATGGAGAAAAAAAACCAAGTCCAAGTGGAGAATAATTGACTTGGTATATTAGCAGGAGTGCTCTTAATTCTTAGGCTCTACAGGACCTAGCTGGCGATAAGCAGGATTGGAAATGCTTCTTTGTCTTTGAGGCTACTTGTCATGCCCCTGTTGGAATCTGATCTGGAGGGGAGGCCAAACAGCTGACAGGGAGTGGGAGTGTAGTTAGTATGTGGAAGAAACTGGCGAAGGGCAAAGTTTCACAACTATAGACCTTTATCAGGCTGGGAGAGTTGCCAGGCTGATATCTTCAACGCCACACTGCAGCAGCAATTACTTGGCAAGAAGTCAGGAACAGATCTTCACCTAATGAATTGAACTAATTGTCTCCTGTAAACACCACTGCCCTTTTGCCTTTATTCCCTATGGAGGCCATCACCCCGTCAGCGTTTGGCTTTACTCCTAAGCTGACCCTTGTTCTTTAACTATTCCCTTCTGCTGGCAGCTCTGTTCATGCACACATCAGGAACAGGCTCCAGCTGTTCTTCTTCCCCACTGATCTCTGACTCCAAAGGCAGCTGATAACTGTTGGATGGCCCTGGCCCCATCTCTGCCTCCGATGCAAAGCACTCATCAGAGCCTTCTCCAGACTCCAGGACTGGCCCATGTTCCTCCCAACCTCCTCACTGTCCAAGTCTGCCGCCAGTTCTGCTGGTCGCTGGCAGGCCACAACAATGATTGAGAAGGATCTCACAGGACATTTTTCAAGAAGAAGAGAGATCCTTATAGAAGACAATTAAAATATATTCTTTATCATTCCAGATTCTGGACCTGGATGAAGTCCCAGAGAGCTGCAGATTCTGGCTGAAGGTCCTAATAAGAAAAGCAGAAGATGTTCTACTGAGGATTCCTAAATAAAGAAACTGGGTTTGAAGGATTTCATTGCTCTTTCCAATGTGATAATTTGATGAATGTCAACCACCCAAATCAGGTTGTAGCGCTCGTCTGAAATCATTCTAGGATTCAACCTGATCATTACTTTGTGCCCCCTTTTGCTGTAGGCAGAATTGTCTAAGAGTTAAACTGAAGAGAAACTAGCCAGCTACTGCTAGCAGAAGACACAACAACACGGAGGTTCTGCCAGGAAGATTTTTCCTCTTAAAACTTGCAAGTGCCTCTGAAATTTCCAGCCAAGGTGCTGAAAACATGCTGAAAAAGCCATTTTATGGGGTTTTGTGCTCATTAAAACCAGAAGGCATGCAAAACAATGAAATTATCTCTTAACTAACGCTTTATCTTGCATGAAGGAAAACACCATAATTGCAACCTTGATTAAACAGCATTATGAAGTTGGTAGAGTTTGTATTTAACAGTTTGGTGCTCCAGGAATTGCCCTTTTAAAGCAGCAAATTCTCAGAGTCATCAATCAGCCTGGTTGCAAAACACTAGATGCCCATATTTTTATGATGATGGAGCCGATGAAGGATCATAGAAATGCCTCCTTGCAAAAATTATGATTTTTTTTTCTCCTGGCTTCCAAATCCATTTTAAAATAATAATAATAAGTACCAGGTTCCTGTCTGTGCTTGCTTAATGAAGGTGAATTATGCTGGAGAAATTAACAGGAATGCTATTGTGCAATTCGCAGTTGGTAAAAATAAAATCATCAGACCAATTGCACAACCATTGTTCATTATCCATAGGCTTTGAGACTCGGAAGAGCATATTTATGTATATCTCTGATGCCAGAGATTAGGCAAAAGTACAGACAGCTCCTTGGCAAACAACTGGCCTGGAATTGTGCCCTGCACAACTGGTAGACATTGTTGATTCCCTGTGGAAGAAGGACCTTTTCTATCCTTAGAGATCTTCCAACCTCTTGGTATTCAGCCTTTCCAGATCCAATTCACACACACACACACACACAAAGCTATAGACGCAATTTACATAGACTTCTGCAAAGCCTTTGATTGAGTGGTACACAACAAACTACTGTTAAAACTAAACTATTACAGCATTTCGGATCCCTCCATAACTGGATTACTGCATTCCTGTCAAACAGGCAACAAATAGTAAAAATAGGGAGCACTATATCTAACCCTGCTCCAGTTAACAGTGGTGTCTCCCAAGGCAGCATTCTAGGACCCACACTCTTTATACTCTATATAAATGACCTTTGCTATCACCTTATAAGCAACTGTGTCCTCTGGATGCTGTAAAACTATTCAACACCACCGACAATGCTACTGCTCTTCAAAATGACCTTGATATGTGTCTGAATGGTCAAAATTGTCAACTCCAAATCTCGACCAGCAAATGCTCTCTCCTACACATTGGTAAAAAAAATCAGTACACCAAATACAAATTAGGCGGATATGACCTCGTTGATGATCCTTACTCTGTCAAGGACCTTGGAGTTCTCATATCTAATGACCTAAGCACCAGAGCTCACTGTAACAGCATTGCCAAAAGGCATTAAGAGTTGTAAATCTAATCTTAAAGCTTCTCCTCTGGAAATGTTAAATTGCTAACTAGGGCATACAAAACCTTTGCTAGACCAATACTCAATACAGCTCATCTGTCTGGAATCTGCACTGTATATTGGACATTAATACAATTGAGCGAGTCCAGAAGTATTTCATGAGAAGAGTACTACACTCCTCTGCTCGTAACAGAATATCACCAGGCTTGAGATTTTGGGCTTGGACAACTTGAACCGGGACTTGGACTTAAGTGTAGTACACAAAATTATCCTAGTCAATGACCAGCTTCAGCAACAACAATCGTGAGCACACAACAGATACAAACTCAATGTAAACCGCTTCAAACTTGATTGCAGAAAGTACAACCCGCAACAGAGTGGTCAAAGCCTGGAATGCACTACCCGACTCTGTTGTTACATCCTCTAACCCCACCCAATCCTTTAACCTCAAACTAACCACTATTGACCTCATCCCATTCCTAAGAGGTCTGTAAGAGGTGTGGTTAAGTGCACCATCATGCCTACTGTCCCTGTCCTATTGTCCCCATTTATTTGTACCTCTTTCCTGTATTCTTACTCATGTTTACACTTATATCTATTACCTTGTAAGCGATTGACAAATCAAATAAATAAAAATAAAATAAAATAAAATAAAATAAAATAAAATAAAATAAATAAACACACACCCCACCAGCCTTGGAAGCCATTTTTTACTTGGAAACTTCGAGGCTGCCACGTGCAGTGCCTGGGAATTTGGGAGGAGAGATTTCATAGTGAGGTAGAAGATTAGACTCAACAACATTCTTTCTCAGAGAGTCAAGGACATGTTGCCCTGCACCTGAAGGGGAGTGAATGAAGGATTGTCTCCAGTTGGGATGAAGATTTGATTGGGCCATGTGATGGACTGGTGGGTGCAGAGTAGTGGTGGGATTCAATTTTTTTACTAATGGTTCTATGGGCGTGGCTTGGTGGGCTTGGTGGGTGTGGCTTGATGGGTGTGGGAGGGGAAGGATACTGCAAAATCCCCATTCCCTCCCCTGGGAGAAGGTTACTGCAAAATCCCATTCCCTCCCCACCCCACTGACCTGCTTTCCAGCTCTGTTCTCCTGTGCAGGGCAATCAAAGAAGACCCAGCCAATCAGCTGCGACTTGGAAGCCAGAGAATAGATGGGGGTGGGGCCAGTCAGAGGTGGGATTTGCCAGTTCTCTGAACTTCTCAAAATTTCCATTACCGGTTCTCCAGTACTGGTCAGAACCTGCTGAATACCACCTCTGGTGCAAGGGATAGATCTTTGATTTCTCTTTTGGGAAGGGAAAACCAGAACTCTCAAGATTTGGGTTTTCCCAGATGTGCCAATATGACAACTCTAATAAAATGGAACTTTGAGGAAATGTTTGTCTCTGAGTTTATTGGTTTGGAGTTGGTTAGTTGGAACACTGACACACACGCAAACACACACACAGAGCCTGCAAAACACCTAATGCAATTTTGGATTTGGGCTTCCCTCACCTAACAAGCCAGCGTAGTTCTGTGCTTCTGTGATGGGATCCTAGGAGGAGAAAGATGAGCCAAGAATTTTTCCAATGAGAGTGCAGATGGTACCTTCCATTAGAAGTACAAATTTTGGAAGCAGCATACTTTAACCTGGGATCGACCTGCTCATCAATTCAATAGCCCCGGCAAGGATGAATATCAAAATATCTCTCATCGTTTCATCCCGGTGATCAGGACTGTGTGTTTATCCAAATAGTTTTTTTGTGGATTTTTTTTTTGGGGGGGGGAGGTCAAAGGTAAGAGAGGTTGCTAAGGGAATTGTTGGACCTGCTACAACTTAAGCCTCTAAATAGGAACAATTCTTGACTCCATCTGTGGAGAAAGGTATAATTTTATTAGAGTTCAAATGTGCTGCAGTATTGCATAGCCAGAAGTCCCTAAATTCTATTTTATTCTCCCTTAACTATCTTTCACTACCCGACGCCAGTGTAACCAATCAGGTTCGGGCAAGATGTCAATCCAAGCACAGTTTGGTATGCAGCTCCTTCCTTCTCCCAGCTGGGTATCGAGGAGGCACAACACTTACTTTCACCTGAAGGTAGGACAAGAAGCAAAGGATGGAAACTAATCAAAGGGAGTAGCAACCTAGAAGTAAGGAGAAATTTCATGACTGTCAGAACAATTCATCAGTGGAACAACTTGCCTCCAAATGATGTAAATGCTCCAACACGGGAAGTTTTTAAGAAGAGATTGGAGAACCATTTGTCTGAAATGGTAGAGTCTCCTCCTTGAGCAGGGGGTTGGACTAGAAGACCTCCAAGGTCCCTTCCAACTCTGTTATTCTATTCTAGAGATCCTCTAACAAAGTATTAGGAAAGAAATACGTTTTTTAAAATGTTTTTCTTTTGCAAAAAGAAAAAAAATGGATATTAAAAAAAAAGAACGAAATAAAAGAAGTATTTTCCAGGCAGTTCCACTTGTTTTTATAACATCCTGTGAGAGTCGTAAATTTTATAACAACAGATGTCTGTTATTTCTGTATTAAATCCGTTTAAAGGGGGGGAAACAAGGTTGGGCATTGTAAGTGCTTGTAGAGTAAAATCACTTTTGCAAACATGGCACGCCATCTCTTTCAAAATAATAAACAGCAAGAAATAAAATCCCCATCTTTTTTTTTGGAAAAAGTTTTTATTTTTAAGACAAACATACAAACAAAACATAAAAACATAAAACCATCTTCCATTTTACAGTGTGTCAGTTGGTTACAGATCTTTTGTGTTATCCTTTCGTCATCATCACTCATACTTTGTAAAAAAGAAAATCTCGTATTGTCAAAATATGCTTATATATTTATCAGTTATTAATTATGCATGACTAAACTATTTATTTCATCATTTATACAAGATATTCTCAATTTTATTATAAAGTTTATATTGCCCTTTCATCCAGTGGTTATATATGTCTATATTATATTTTATATCAATCTATTAAATTTCTATTACAAAATTATTTAATCTATTATATTAGCAATCCAATCATTGATAAAACAAATCCCATATCTTATAAAATTGTTTATCTTCTTGTTCTCTAATTTCAAATGTCAATTTGCTCATTTCAGCACAGTCCATAATTTTCTTAATAACTTCCTGCTGCATAGGTATTTTATCATTTTTCCAATTCTTAGCAAATACAATTCTAGCTGCTGTTAAGACATTTACAATCAAATATTTCAACTCTTTATTGTAGATTTCTGGTATGATTCCCAATAAAAATATTTCCGGTTTAAAGTCTATATGTTGTTTTATCATTTTTCCAACCGTGTGGATTTTAGTCCAATATCTTTTTGCATCCGAACACGTCCACCACATATGGTAATATGAACCAGGTATCTGATGACATTTCCAACATTTATCTGATTTATTCTTAAACATTCTTGCAATTCTCGTCGGGGGTAAGTGCCACCTGTAAAACATCTTATACAAATTTTCTTTATAGGCAGTTGACATTGTCATTTTATAATTTTGAGACCATAGTTTTTGCCATTTCTCTACATCAATCCCATATCCAAAAATTTTCCCCCAAACAATCATTGTTTCTTTAACTTGCTCCTCCTCCAATTTAAAAAATCCCCATCTTGAGGATTCCACCAAGGTTGAGTTCCTGGAGAAGTATGAAGAAGTTCAGATTAACCCTTTTCTAAATATTTTAGCTGCATAAAATTGAAAGGGACAGTTGAAGCCATCTTTTTGCCTGGAGGATGTTCTACAAAACTGGTAGGGACCATATATGGCAGGGGTGTCAAACTTATTTATTTATTTATTTATTATTTGAACTTATATGTCACTTCCCATCTCCGAAGACTCAAGGGCTTACAACTAAAAACAAAGGCAATAAATACATTAAAAAACAATTAAATTAATTTATAAGTTCAAACATTTATAAAATAATTAAAACAACCTCCCCAAAGGGTCATAGCCCAGGTTGGTCAAATAACCAGGTCTTCAACTCGCTAAAGGTGCGGAGGTCAGGGCCAGGCGAGCTCCAAAGGCAGTTGATTCCAAAGGTCAGGGGCCGCATGGCAGGGTTGCCTCGCCGTCGGGAACCGCCAGGCGGCATTGACTCGCCGACGGGACCCCGAGGAGTCTCTCATGAGCTCGCACAGGGCTTATCGGTATTCGACATTGGAAGAAGACGCCCCTTAAATACTGAGGACCCATGTCGGAAGGACTTTGTATGTTAACAGTAAAACCTGAATCTCACCCGAGCGCAACCGGCAACCAATGCAGGCCGCGCAGGAGGGGGGTCACATGGGAGAACCGGTAACTCCCATCACCACCCGCCGCCGCAGATTCTGCACCAGCTGCACCGGATGGTATGCAAGGGCAGTCCCAAATAGAGAGCGCTGCAGTAGTCAAGCCTGGAGGTAACAGGGCATGAGTGACCGCGGCGCAGGGCGCCCCGTCCAGAAAAGGGCTGGTTGTCGAACCAGGCGGAGCTGGGCAAAGGCCCCTGGCAACGCCCCACCTGCTCCTCCAACCGAGCCGACATCCAGGAGGACCCCAGATTCCGCGCCTCTATCCACAGGGGCAGCACTCTCCCCCCAGATGGATAATCTTGACTGGGCCGGACGCCGGTATGCACAGCCACTCAGTCTTGGCCGGGTTGAGTCAAGCATGTTCCCGCCATCCAGTTCGCATCAGCATCCAACACCGAGTCATCAGGGAGAGGGCATCACTGATCTGGCCTGGGGTGGAAATGTACAGCTGAGTATCATCAGCGCATTGATGGAATTTCACCCCAAAACCACGGATGATCTCACCCAGCTGCTTCATGTAGATGTTAATAAAAGGGGGGGAGACCCTGAGGACCCCCCACAAGAGAGGATCCTAGGGGACACCTGACCCCCTGCCATCACACCATTGCACGCCTCCAGAGGTAGGAGGAGAACCACCGAGAACGGTGCTCCCACTCCCAACCCTCAAGGCGACGCAAAGGATACCATGGTCGATGGTATCGAAGCCGCTGAGAGGTCTAATAGGACCAGGACAGAGGAAAAGCCCCTATCCCGAGCCCTCCAGAGATCATCCATCAGCGACCAATGCCGCCTCCGCTGTACCCGGTCGGAAGCCCATTGATACGGATCTAGGTAGTCCGCTTCATCCAGGAAAAGCGAACCTGTTGAGCCACCACATTTCAACAACCTTCGCCAAAAACGAAGGTTGGAGACTGGACGAAAGTTGTCTAACACAGTCGGGTTCAAGGCAGGCTTTTTCAGGGGGTCTCACCACCGCTTTCAAGGCGGCGGAAAGACACCTCCCTTAAAGAAGCGCTGATAACTGCCCGAGCCAACAAGGGTGGCCTCCCTGGCGCATAAGCCAGCCAGGAGGGACACGGGTCCAACAAACAGGTGGTGGAACTCATTCACCGATAATCCTGTCCACTTCATCCTCGAAACCGGATCGAACTCATCCCAGATAACAATAGCCAGACTCCCTGCACCCCTTCTCAGACCACTGCAAATCGGAGGACAACCCGCCCCGAATACGAGCAATCTTATCCGACAGATATTGCACAAATTCTCAGCCTACCCTCGCAACGGGTCCCAACCCCCCAACTGCAGGAGGGAGCGAGTAACCCAAACAGGGCGGCCGGGCGACATTCGCGATTATGAGGGTGAGAGATAAGATCTTCTCTCATAGCTACCAGGTAAGTCCTAATAAAGGTTCTCAACTGGGCTCGGCCGATTGGGAACGGGTAGACCTCCACCTGCTCTCTAAACCCCTTCGACGCTTCATCCCCCGAGCTCCTCAGTATACCAAGGAGCCATCCGGGATCCACGGCGACAAGGGGACGATGGGGACAACTCTGTCGAGGGCCTCCGACGCAGCCCGATGCCAGGCTACTGCCAGATCCTCGGCAGAGCTGTGAGCAAGGGAAGAAGGAAAAACCCCAGTTCTGCCTGGAACCTCTCAGGGTCCATTAGGCTTGGGGGAACCATCTAGGTGGCTCTCATCCCAGCAGTGGGGACGGCCTGTTGGAAGACCAGCCGTAGGAGATAGTGATCAGACCATGGAACAGGCAGAGTCGTAATAGTGACCTGCCCTCTGTCACTCCGCCACTGTTCAGAGACAAAAACTAGGTCAAGAGTGTTTCCCTCCATGAGTAGGGCCTTGAATCACTGGGTCAGGCCCATGGCCTCCATGGAAGCCATGAATTCCTGGGCCAAACCCGACCCCCCCCAAGGAAGGCAGGTTGAAGTCCCCAGAACCATAAGGTCCGAAGCTCCACCGCCACCCGGAGAGGAGATCGAAGCCCAGGCAGGGCCGCTGCCACATAGCTGGGGAAAGGTATGCTAGCAGCAAGCCCACCGCCCATTAGGCCCCCATCTCAGGAGAAGGATCTCACTCGCCATCTCTGCAACAGAGACCTCCCTTGGAAACAAGGTCTCCCAATAACCACGCCACCCCACCACCCTACCCTGAGCTCCGTGCCGTGCAGAACCCAAAACCTGGTGGGCATAAATCAACCAGAGGGACACCCCCTGGCCCCAACCAGGTCTCAGTGATGCAGGCCAGGTCGGCAGCCTCCTCAATGATCTCCGGAGGAGGGAAGACTTATTAGCCACCCACCTGGCATTAAAATACACCAACCTAAGCCCAGGGATCCTAGTTCCGCGTTCCCCCTTGGGAGGAGGCCATAGGGTCGATAACCGCCTTAAATGTCGGTGCGATCCCTAACCTGATATGGCCCTATGCCTCGTCGACCTCTTCCAATCCCGATCACCCTGGGAATGCAGCCCCCACCCAGGGCCGGAGCCCCTGGCCCCCAACCCCCACACCTCCCGCCGCCCCGGGCTACAAAGTGACCCCTGCACCCTCCTTCCTAACCCTTTAAAACAACGTAAAAAATTTTAAGATTCGACCCTTAGAACTTAATTTAAAATTTGGCCCATTGATTGCAGCATGCCTCTGGGATCCCAAGATCCGTCATCAAGGTAAGCTGTTGATAGTCCCTGGGCCAACTCAAGGACAAGGGGCAGTCCTGAGTGCCCACAATTCGTTGAGTAAGGTCCCATAAAACAGTTGGCAAAAATTATAAAGGGGTCAGAGTAAAGCATGGCATTATATAACGGGGAAGATGTTAAAAATCGAATGGAGGACAGAGGAATACAGGCTACAGTAGTCAAGAGTTTCAGTCTCAGACCGGTCTCTCACCGTCCCGAGACGAAGATGGTAATAAATGGACAGCTCTCTCACAGCGGAAAACCAAAAATCTCAAAAACTGCAGGATCAGATGTTGAATCTCTCTACTCTCCCACAGTAGAGATAATCCTCCCATCGTCCTCCCACAACAATGGGGCCTGTCCACTCAGGATCCTGGTAAAAGGAGAGTCCAGTTGATAATGGGACCGTGGCCATTGGATGAGGTGATGAATATCTCCACAGAGGACCGTGAGAATAAAGAAAAGCCAGGCAGTCAGATATCCAGTTCGATAGGCAGGAGATCCAAAGGAACCTAAAGCATCGGGTTCCTCGGCAGGTCAGGGCCACAGAAAGTTGCCAACCGCGGGGGTATATCCCATCCCGCTAGGCAGTCACAGCCCACCCGACCCGGCCAAATCAATCCAGCCATTGGAAGAGGAGGAAGAGGAAGAGGAGAAACATTCAAGGGCCTGGGCCTAGACCACCAGAAAGCAGCAAACAATCCAAGGGTTCGCGGTTGGCCCAAAATCGTAGCGGTAGCTAACAAACTCGCCACCACCTTTATCAACATGGTTCGGCGGTGCAGCCTCCGTGGCCCAAGAAAACAGTCAGACCACCAAGGCCACAGGACTCAGCGTCCGCGGCGGAAACCATCCCCGTGCCTCTCTCCTCTCCAGCCTCCGCCGCCGCGGCCATCGCGCAGCCATCCCAGCCGACGGATCCACAGCGGAACCTCCGCCGAGGCAGGCAACTGCCTCCGCCGCTCCAGCTGCTGCCGCCGACAAAAGACTGGAATCCACATCTCCGCATCTCTGCATCTCTGCCGCTCGACCTGGCCTCTGATCCCACCGCAAGGCACCGCAGGCATCAAGGCACATTCTATATGGCCGTCGCGGCCGTCAGCAAGGACATTACAGCCGCCGCCCGCCGCTGCCCGCCAGCCGCCGAACCGCTGGAAACCGCGAGGCCGCCAAGGCCTCAATCGCCGCCGGCAACCGCCATCTCGGCCAGGATGACGTCGGCAAGCCAAAAACGGCTTGTCGTCGCCCAGCTGGCTCATAAACAGCCCGCCTCATTGCCTGGACCCTCTCACAAAACCCAGGTAGGAAAAGGGCAGCCAGGAAGTCCCCATCGGCACCCCTTGCCAAACTGAAGACTCATC
>CM019151.1:91877481-91975938 GCA_009733165.1 Naja naja
TGGGGAGGGGTGTTATGTATGCAGGTTCTAATGTCATTGGTTAAGTTTGAACTGTTCTTGTAAAAAGTCAGAAATGATTGGTTTAAAAAGTGCGGGAAAACCCTGCACTCTGATTGGCTGGCAACTGCGGCTGCTGGCTATAAGTAGCAGCCGGAGCCCAGCCAAATCGGGTCTGTTATGAGCTGTAGTCACTAATAAACTCTTCACTGAAGCACTCCGCATCTGACTCTTCATGCAAATCTAACACAATTAATAAATAAATAATAAATAAATAAATAAAACATGTTGGTGCATGCACATTTGGCAGCTTTTTGGGGCTGTTAACATTCTCTTGGTGGTGTATGCATGCGTCTGTGTATATCCATGTACACATAGGGATAAAAAACATCTACACACCATTCAAAAGAGACAATAACAAAAAATGTAAAATAAAGACCAAAACATCTTCTTAACCAAACTCAGATCAGCAGAGATTAACACCAAGATTAACATCAGACCAACAATCAAAAAGTAAACAATACCCTAATCAAGGAACAACCAATTCAGGCAAACAAACTAACAGTAAACAACAGCCTAATCAAGGAACTACTAAGAACACTCCACTACTATTGGCAGAATGAGCCATTTGTATATAAACAGGGAGCAAGCCCCCCTCCCTTCTAGTACTGATGATGTTACCTAGTTGGGTAATGAAACATCTGCAAGGAAACAACCAAGCTTAGAGAGCACCAAGGACCCACGCATACATAAATTGGCAACTGGAAAGTAAAGAAATATAAAATCTCTGATAATCGACTTGAGGCATACTACCTCAAGCTAATTATCTGAGATTTTATATTTGTTTACTTTCCAGCTGCCAATTTGTCACCAGGCTTAAATCTGCTCTAACTTTGAGTACTTTGGTTCATTGTCTTTAATTAGAGTGCTAAAATCTAGGAATACTTGAAGACATTGGGCAAAAGAAGATGAGGTTCAGATGCGGATATATCTGATTTTTATGTTGATTTATCATAACGCTCCTGTCTGAACTGAGGTTCTGTAGCCCACCAGAAGTTGTTGACACACCAACAACTGACCAAGAGCAATCAACATAGTCAGTGGAGCAGGAAGCTAGAGGTAAACACTCCCCCCAGTTGTATTTCAGCAACATCTGAGTGACTTCAAGGGGTATATCCTTAGTGTATTGGATTTAACTCCAAATACAATTGTTTTCATAGGGATGCAATGGCTCAGTAGCTAAGACAATGAGCTTGTCAATCTGAAAGGTCAGCAGTTTGGTGGTTTGAATCCCTAGCGCCATGTAATGGAGTGAGCTCCCGTTCCTTGTCCCAGCTTCTGCCAACCTAGCAGTTCATAAACATGTAAAAATGCAAGTAGAAAAATAGGGACCCCTTTGGTGGGAAGGGAACAGCGTTCCGTGCACCTTCAAAGGCGTTTAGTCATGCCAGCCACATGACCACGGAGACATCTTTGGACAGCACTGGCTCTTCGGCTTTGTAACAGAGATGAGAACCGCCCCCTAGAGCTGGAAATGACTAACACATATGTGGGAGAGGAACCTTTACTTTTACCTTACAATTGTTTCAATTAATTTGTAGTATCAGTTAACGGCTCACCCCTTTGGAGTTGAAAGGGAGTCGATACTTCAGGGATTTTGGAAACATCCCAAGAGGTCACTGTCAGCATTTTTAAAAAAACAGCTTCAGCTTTTCGTAAGAATACATGTTTCTGTTCCAACTCCTTGCCTTTTCAATATCACAACTGCTGTTGAACTTGTTATGTATGTAGGTTTGAATGTCATTGGTTTAGTTTGAATTGTTCTTGTAAAATGTCAAATAGGATTGGTTTAAAAAGTGCGGGAAAACCCTGCACTCTGATTGGCTGGCAACTACGGCTGCTGGCTATAAGTAGCAGGCGGAGCCCAGCCAGGTTGGGTCCATTCGAGCTGTAGTCACTTAATAAACTCTTCACTGAAGCTCTTCGCGTCTGACTCTTCATGCAAACTTAACAGAACTGCTAACAGTTTTTGTCAGCAAAATACAGGAGTGGGCCAAAAAAATCAAAACAGTGGCTACAAAGCTCCTAACAACAGAATAACAGAGTTGGAAGGGACCTTGGAGGTCTTCTAATCTAACCCTCTGCTCAAGTTAGACACCTTATACCATTTCGGAGAAATGATCATATAATCTAGAAGGAGGAGGAGGAGGAGGAGGAGGAGGAGGGGGAGGAGGAGGAGGAGGAGGAAGAAGAAGAAGAAGAAGAAGAAGAAGAAGAAGAAGAAGAAGAAGAAGAAGAAGAAGAAGAAGAAGAAGAAGAAGAAGAAGAAGAAGAATCTGGTTTTATAACATTCTTTCCAATATTATTTTGCAGCGCTTGATGTTGTCTGTTAAAATTTAATTTACTGGAACTGTGATTGGGAAAGTAATGTACCAAGGAAATGTATTGTCATAGTTTTGACAGAGGGGTGGAAAGTAAGTATTGAAGAAATCAATTAATTAGCTGGTGCAAATGTAGGTAGGAATGAATAAACCCCAACCAGTTTTTTTTACCATTTTTATTTTTATTTTATTCTAGTCAGCCAAATGAGACCAGCACATTCAGTTCACTGATCCCTTGAAAACTGTCATGAATTTTTGCTGAAATTAGAGCTGAGCAAAATATCCAGGGGTGATTCGATGACCAGAATTAGCTAAAATGCTAATTAATGAATAAATACATCCTCCAACATTGACCAATATTGCTTTCTTTCCAACTAAAACATTGTTATAGGTGTGCTAGGAATGTTGGCTTTCCCTCCAAAATTTGGCTGCCATTTTTCATGCTCCATTTTGGCAAAATATTACAATGAAAGTTATCTCAATTCTCCATGGAATTTCTAAGATTATTCATTTCCTGATAGTTTTGATTTGCATGTCATATTTTAGGGGGAAATCTTTACTTTTTTTAGAATTCTGATTTATCAGTTATCCTTGCTGATACCCATAAGTAATTGTGGGTGCTCCATCACTGGAGATTTTCAAGAAGAGATTGGACAGCCATTTGTCCAAAATGGTATAGGGTCTCCTGCTTGAGCAGGGGGTTAGACTAGAAGACCTCCAAAGTCCCTTCCAACACAGTTATTCTGTGTTCTGTGATCTGTGTTCTATTCCAGTGGCTCAAATTAGTATTAACATATTTGGTCAAAGGTTTCAGGTCTAAGCACTGAGAAATTGATCAATATGCAATTTTGGTATTTGGAGAGGTGATCTTTCGTGAAAGAGAATCTATTGTCTAAGTTGGAGATTTAGGAAGCCTCTTCTCTCAGAATGCACCAGGATTTGAAGTCTTCAGTTAAACCTCAGAGGTTCCGAATCACATTTCTCTCATCCAAGTACAGTATATAAACCCAGCTGATTGTATATGAATAATGGTAATTAGGACTATAGAAAAATGTTCAAATAATTTGGTTGCAGATCATTCCCAGGTCTCAAAGCCATATTGGCTCTTTACAGAATGACAGAGTTGGAAGTGTCCTTGGGGGTCTTCTAGGAGACCCTCTACCATTCCAGACAAATGGCTGTCCAACCTCTTGTCCAAAACCTGCAGTGATGGAGCACCAACAACTCTGACGGCATGCTGTTTCACTGGTTAATAGTTGTAATGGTCAGCAAATTTCTCTTTAATTCTAGGTTGGTTTTCTCCTTGATTAGCTTCCATCCATTGCTTCTTGTTCAGCCTTCAGGTGCTTTGGAAAACAGGTTGACCGCCTCCTCTCTATGACTGCCCCTTAAATATTGGAACATATATATATATATATATATATATATATATATATATATATATATATATATATAATAATCTTACACGACAGACCATACACCAAGACCTACATACCTTTACCCTCCGAAAATCTATTTTAAACAAATATATATATATATATATATGTGTGTGTGTGTGTAGGTCTTGGTGTATATATATATATATATATATATATATAGAGTCTTAGTCCCTCGTGTAATCTACACGACAAGACCCAATACACCAAGACCTACATACCTTTACCCGTGAAAATCTACTAAAACAAATATATATATATATATATATGTGGTGGTGTGTGGTCTTGAGGTATGCCGTCTGTTCCGGCATTGAGAATATTTAACAAGCACCATCCATCATTCACAGCCAGCCGTTTTCCTTGGAAGGTATGGCTGTTTTTTCCTTTAAACTCAGAGTTGGTTGTGTTGTTACTTTCGATTGTTGATGGAGTTGATACAGATTGATTTTTCTGAGAGTTTGTGGTTGAGGGGAGCCAGTCTCTCAGCCTTTTGTGTTGTAATTACCCATTACCCAGGTTGTTACAACACAAAAGGCTGAGAGACACACAGCCAGCACTCAGCCACACAGGCTCTCAGGAAAAGCCATCCAATCTGCATACATCAACTCCATCAACCAATCAAGAAGTAACAACACAGCCAAATCTGGAGTTTAAAAGGGAAAAACAGCCACTATCACACACTTCTCCCAGAAGAACTAAGCTGAAGACACCAGCCTGAAGATGACAGATGAGATTTCGTCGAAACGTTGCCAAGGTATTCTCCATCTTACATGGGACAAGACCCAAATACACCAAGACCTACATATATATATATATACACATACATACATACATACATACATACATACATACATATATATATATATTTATAGACACACAGATACACAGACACACACACACATACTTGCTAGTCATTTCCAGCTCTAGGGGATGCTACTCATCTCCGTTACAAAGCTGAAGAGCCAGCGCTGTCCAAAGAGGTCTCCGTGGTCATGTGTCCGGCATGACTAAAAGCTTTCGAAGGCGCACAAAACGCTGTTCCCTTCCTACCAAAATGGTCCCTATTTTTCTACTTGCATTTTTACATGCTTTCAAACTGCTAAGTTGGCAGAAGCTGGGACAAGTAATGGGAGCTCACTCCATGACCCGGCGCTAGGGATTCGAACCGCCGAACTTTCTGATCGACAAGCTCAGGGTCTTATAATGTGGCAATCAAAACTGGATATAATAAACCAAGTGTGGACTTACCAAAGTGTTATAAACGGTACTAACACTTTATGTGATCTTGAATCTATCACTCTGTTAATGCAGCCTAGGATTTAAACTGACTTTGAACACAAACCGAGATCAGCCCAAGAGATGCAAAATTACTGTAGTCTGATATGAACAAATCACTCGAGGTATGAATTTTTGTTCCTGCAAAAAAAAATTCTACACTCTTTTCAAAGTCAACTGATCTACAATATTAAGACAGACCAGATAACAAGTCTCTTTCTATTTTTAAAAGAAAGTAGTTAATTAGTCATGCTTCTAAATAGTTATGAGAGCTAACCATCACAATTAAGAAATTCACATATATGCTCTCTTAAAAATGATACTATTCCTAATTTATGAGAACAGAAGTATTCAGCAGATTTTCAGGGTTGGCTAAAAAGTACATATATTTTATACAATTGACAGAATCATATATTCTGCTTGAATATATATCCCTTTGATCACTGTTTTCATACAGCCACCATTTCTTTGATTTTGTCTTCAATCAGAATAGAGCTGAAAGGGACTTTGGAGGTCTTCTAGTCCAGGCCCCTGTCAAGCACGAGGCCCTATACCATTTCAGGCAAATAGCTTTCCAATCTCATCTAAAAAAATAACCTCCCGTAATGGAACGCCCACAACTTCTGAAGACAAACCTGTTTCACTGGCTAATTATCCTCACTGTTAGGAAGTTTCTCCTTAATTCCAGGTTGCTTCTCTCCTTGACTAAACCAGCTTCCATTACTAAACAAAGCTGGTGAATTGCAGCTCTTCCTGAACACAGTGGAACTATCCTCATT
Source organism: Naja naja (assembly GCA_009733165.1). Taxonomy (NCBI): domain Eukaryota; kingdom Metazoa; phylum Chordata; class Lepidosauria; order Squamata; family Elapidae; genus Naja; species Naja naja. The sequence goes on from CM019151.1 coordinate 91,883,350, forward strand.
CAAACCCAAACTTATTTTAATACCCTGGTATTCAGTTTAAGAGCGCCAAAGAATCTGAGATGCAAATTATTTGAAGGGTCATTGGCACTGTTGCAGAGACAGTGACCTATGACCATAATGGATCCCAAAATTTGTGGTGTTAACTGAGACGTTTGTTAAGTGAGTTTGGCCCCCATTTTATGACTCTTCTTGAGACCGCTGTGAAGTGAATCCCTGCAGCTAATAAGTGAGTAACCTGGTTGTTAAGGGAATCTGGCTTCCCCATTGACTTTGCTTGTCAGAAGGTCACAAAAGGGGATCATGTGACCCCTGGGACACAGCAAAGGTCATAAGTAAGAACCAATTGCCAAGCATCTGAATTTGGGATCACGTGACCACGGGGATGCTGCAAAGGTTGTAACTATGAAAAACGGTCATAAGTCACATTTTTTGAGTGCTGTTGTAACTTTGAATGGTCACTAAACAAACTATTGTAAGTCGATAATTACCTATATATCTAGAACTTATTTTCAGCCCTGGAAGTCTGCTTTGGGGTCTACCCCTTTAGAAACAAGCTTGACAAATACCAGGGAAACATATTTTGCATGGTAGCCTTAATGTTGCAGAATTTGCTTATTTGAAAACTCCATTTCCCTGCCTCTCTTTTGCCTTTTGTTAATTTGTTTAATAAAATCAACCACCATTGATTGATTTTTTTTTGTCCTGCTTCTATTATGTTCTTAATTTCGTGTTGTTTTTAAAAAATATGCATACTGCTAGGGGATAGGAACTTAATAAATACTACTAAGAATAGAAACATGTCAAATAAACATAATATATAAACATGTACCATGTTTCCCTGAAAATAAGACCCTGTCTTATATTTTTTTTCCCAGCAAAAAAGGCACCATGTCTTATTTTCGGGGAATGTCCTCCACTGACTAACCTCACTTGCGCACATCGCCCCCGGCCTCCTTTTCGCTGTCAGAGGCCTTTGGGAACTTCTTCTTCTGTGGCCAGCAAGGCTTTCCTGAAGGCCTCTGCAGCTGATAAGAGAGCTCTGGATCAATCTGAAGCTTTGTTAACAGTTACAGAGGCCTTCAGGAAAGCCTTGTCAGCCTTGCCAGCTGCAGAAGATATGGGCCAGCAAGGCAGGTGTTGGGTCATGTGAGGCCTGGCTACAACTGTCCTACAACTGTAAGTAGTAGGGCAACTCCATCCCCACCCAATCCCCAACCTAGCTTAATTTTTATCTGTCCACTCTGGAGTGGGTGGGATCTTAATTAGGGCTTATTTAGGGGGTAGGGCTAATATTGGGCACTCATGTAAAAAGCTAGGACTTACTTTCAGGGTAGGTCATATTTTCGGGAAAACAGGGTATATATAAATAAACATAAAAACAGGAGGATAGGAAATTCTTTGGACAGGCTATTTATGAATCCCTTAACCAGCTAAAAGAAATAGTACAGATAATTCACCTTCCCTTTGGAAGCTGATAAAAGTGACCTCCTGGCTTGTAATATCTTTCTTTTCCTTACAATGATTTGTGAGGATTTAATGTTTGCCTAGTCAACAAATAGTATCCATAAGGGTAATTTTTATCTGATCGATGGGCTACGGTTGATCTGATAAATCAAGCTAACAAATGCAATTCAAGGTAAACAAGTACAAAACTCTAAGCAATAACATTGACATATTCCGCAATGGGTGGACCATTTGATTCATGGCCAATCTAGACTCAGTGAGCAGTTCAACTTTGAACATGTGGACATGATAAGAGACACCACAGGAGGAGTGTGCTGCAGCTGTCAAAAAGGCCAGTGTGATTCTAGGCTGAATCAACAGGATCTATCCTGCATTGATGAAGTCACACTTGGAATACTGCATTCAGTTTTCTATTCTATCTGTGGGAGATTCTATGTGTGATTTAAACAACTCAATATTTTTTGTCTCCTTGACCAGTGAATGGCGTATATGGGGCTCCTTAAACAACAAACGGAACATTTTACATTCTCTTTTTGCTTTTGCCAAAATATTTTTATTTAAAATAAGGAGTTCTATTGGAGTTCTATCTCTGCAGTATGGTATCCATGAAAAGTCTGAATAGCCTGAATAGGAAGTAGGTATATCCAGTATTAAATTTAAATTTACCAACAAAGAAATAAAGGGAGATTTAGTATAGCTATTTCAAGTTTTTTAGCTCTCATCAGCTAGCCAGACCCTTCAGGGATTCGAACAGGGGTGGGCTGCTGCAGGTTCACACAGGGTTCAGGTGATCCTGTAGCTAAGATTCTGCCCAGTAGGGTAAAGACATAAATTCTACCCCTGGCTGGCCCCACCCACCCCTCCCCTCCCAGGAGTCCCCACACAGCCCGTTTTGGATGCCAGGTAACTGCAGGGTGTGTGCGGAGGCTCAGGGAGGGTGAAAAACAGGCCTCCCGGAAGTTTAGGAAGGCCAGAAATGGGCCCGTTTCTGGCTTCCAGTGAGCCTCCAGATCCCAGGGAGGCAGTTTTTGCCCTCCTGGAGACTCAAAGAAGGCCTCTGGAGCCCAGGGAGGGTGAAAATGCCCACTCACCATGGTGCAGGAGGCTGACTAGGCCATGCCCACCATGGCCACATGCACCCAGCAACCAGGCAGAGAACCTTTTGCTGAAAATTTTTGAAGCCCACCCTTGGGTTCGAACCTGGGCTGCTTTCATATTAGACAAGTATATTAAGCTCCAGCCTCTCCTCGCTTTGTCGGCTGTACTAGGGGAAGATTAAATGTTTTTCTGATGAGACCAGTCTAGCAGGGTGGAATCAATATGCTCTGTCCCATATTTGAGTAGACCAGGTTCCCTGAAAAACACTCAGGTATACAGTATTTAGCTTAACCTAAATACAGGGTCTCCTTGGGGCGCCACCAGCTAGACAATGTCGTTAGCTAGACAATGTCGGCTGGCAGCGCCCAGTCTGTCAATGTCGCCAATGGTGGCTTCTCTGTGGGAGCACCCACCCTGTGGAATCAGCTCCCCTTGGGGCTTCGTTTGGCCCCGGACCTCCACTCCTTCCGCCGTGACCTGAAGACTTGCCTGTTTCAGCAGGCCGGCCTGGACTGAAATGGGTTGGGGTGGGTTTTTAAGGGATTTTAATTGTATTTTTATGGGTTTAGAGTTATTAGACTTGCGATTTAATTATTTTTTTAATTAATTTATTGTATTGGGATTTTAAACTGTGAGCCACCTTGAGTGCCTAGGGAGAGAGGGCGGTATACAAGTCTAATAAATGAAATGAAATGAAACCAAGAGCTGGATTAGGGGTGACATGATAGCTGTCTTCCACTACTTGAAGGGCTATCACGTGGAAAAGGGGGTCAACCTATTCTCCATTCTCTAAGGGCAGGACAAGAAGCAATGGGTGGAAGGTCTTCAGGGGTAGATCCAACCTGGAACTGAGAAGGGATTTCCTAATGGTGAGATTGATTAATCAATGAAATAGTTTGCCTCCTGGAATTGTGGGTTTTCAAGAAAAGATTGGGCAACCACTTTAGGATGAAGTAAGGTCTTCTGCCTTGGGCAGAGGGGGAGCAGGACTAGAAGGCTCCAAGATCCCTAGGATTTTATGATTCCTACACAGATACAAACACAAATCTCATCACCTACAGCCAAAACAACCTCAAAACAAAACCCATCAACATTTTTTATGTCCACACAGATCTTGCATACAAGAAAGGCAAGACTTTATGGAATCCTCTTTTTCACTTCTCTAATATGCTTTGGTTGGATGTGGGTTCCCTTCCCTTCAAGATGACAAATTCTACTGTAATTTTCATCCAGTGGGCTTTTCAGCAGGATAAGAAATCATTACAGCCTGGAAGAGATTAATAACACTAAGCGAGTAAATTTTAGCAGTAAAGACTGAAATGCTGGCATTGCCAAGTCTTGTAAACAAACTGCAAAGGTCATATATGAACACAGATTAAGTATAAACCATACTAGACACTATACAGTACAAACAAGCAGCTTTGATTGTCCCATCTTGCCGCTATTACTGATTTTCCTTCTGTAGTCTCCCCGTGTTAACAATCAAATAGAGTTAATCTGTTTACAGTGGGGCAAAGTACAAATTTGGGAAAAGAAATGTGGGTAAATTCAGAGTTCGTTAGAAGAAGATAGCTGCCAAGTTATAACTTCTCAGCTTATGGAGCTTCACCCAAAAGTGCTTTTTCAAAAGGCAACTGGACTCTGTTTTTCCTTGAAAACATTTCGCTTCTCATCCAAGAAGGGCCTTGGTGGTGCAGGCTGTTAATAGCCTAGCACTTAAGTTCCAGCTGCCTGCAATTATTGCAGGCTCGAATCCCACCAGGCTCAAGGTTGACTCAGCCTTCCATCCTCTTGGGGTAGGTAAACTGAGGACCCAAGATTGTTGGGGGCAATAAGCTGACTTTGTAAAAATGCTGCTTAGTAATAAGCAGGCATATACAATGGAATGAAGGCTATTGCTGAGCGCATTGGGTTGTATCCAAAAATTGTAAGCCGCCCTGAGTCTCCAGAGAAGGACGGGATATAAATATGAATTTTAAAAAAGTTCTGAAGAAGTCAGAACTGAAGAACCACCTTGATATGAGAAGCTTCAGTTCACATCCAAAAACTGAAGCACTAAAGAAGCTTCTTGGATGAGAAGCGAAACATCTTCAAGGAAAAACAGAGTCCAGTTGCCTCTTGAAAAAGCACCTTTGGGACGACCATGACCTGGATGAGTGAGAACCTCTATAGATATTTAGTGAGGTTCAGCTTATAATGGGGCTAGATCAGGTTCTAGAGGATCCTACATAGTTCAAACAGAATTGGAAAGGACCTTGGAGGTCTTCTACTCCAACCCTCTGATAGATCAGGAGACCATATACCATTTCAGGCAAATGGTTATCCAGTCTCTTCTTTAAACTTCCAGTGATGGAGCACCCACAACATCTGGAGGCAAGATGTTCCACTGGTTAATTGTTCTCATGTTAGAAAATTTCTCCTTAGTTCTAGCTTGGTTGTCTCCTTGATTAGTTTCCATACATTTCTTCTTTTCCTGACTTCTAGTGCTTTGGAGAATAGGCTGCTCCCTTCTTCTTTGTGACTTTGATGAGTTTGCTTGGGGTGGTGACTCTTTATGTTGCAACAAAGAGTAAAATTCTGCACCCAACCACTTCAAGTTCTGTTCACCTTATGAGTGTTGAGTAGTAAGCCACCTGCTATTAGTTTTAAAGAAACGAATCTCCTAATTCTATCAAAACCAGAATATTTGCCAATTAAATAGGAGCTTTGCTTCATTCCTTGGTCCACTTGACCATCAACTTTGCATATCTTCTCATGGAAAAGGGTACCAGTCTTTCTTGAAAGATTATTTAGCCATTCTTTTGATTTCTGAGGACTTTGGAAGAATGGCTCCCATTCTTTTAACTAAACCTTCCAATCTCAAGCATTGAAACTTTCTTTTCTAAGAGGAGAAAATAGACTCTCGGGAAAATGACTCAGGTCATTTTGGAGAACAGAGTCCCAAAGACACTCAGCAGCAAAGTCAGGACTGTGGAGATTAAATTGAATTGGCCCCAGGAACTTACTAGCAGCCATAACGTTGAGGTTGTGTGGCTAAACTGGTTCACACCCGCTGTTGCGGTTAGCCGGCAGCAGGTGTAGATGGCTGAGGAGAGCGAGGACTCTGATGAAGGGCCAGGACCATCAGGGAGTGGACTGCTGCCTTCAGAGATTGTGGGGGCTGGCAGCAGCAATGAGGAGGTTCCCGAGGAGCCTGTGCTAAGTGCACGTGCATGCAGGGTTGCTTGCAGGAAAGAGCAGCTACAACAGCACGGGTGACTCGGGAGTAAGGCTGCAAGGTAATGGCCCCTCCCTCAAGAAGATAAAAGCCAGCTATGAAACTAACCTTCTTTGCATCAGGCAAAGACATTTTGAAACTCCAGCCTCGTGGACATTCCAGTATCCTGAGTTTGTATTTGAAGATTCTTGTATTGCAAATTATTTCTTGTCTGTTATCTTTTGGCAGTCTCACACAGTTTGGCAAGGCTTGTGCTTATCACAGCTAATTATTTTGCCGAAGCATTAAAAGGTTTCTGTTCCCTTTGGATTGTGTTTGATTTGTTGGAAAAGGGCGTGGGTCAGAACACCCGCTAAGCAGACACATCATTTTCCACGTGGCCTTCAAAGGTCACCTCAAGCACATTAGTGTTATAGTAGTCTTAAGCGTATGGAGAGCCATTGTTTAGCTTCTAACTCCCTCCATCAAGAGCTTCCACGTAGGTCTAAATTTGAAGGTGGGAGCTCAGCTGTGGTGCAGGCCATTAAACAGAATTTGTTTTGCTTCTGATATAAATGGCCTCAGTTCTGCTTGCACAACAAGACACTCTTGGTTTGCATCTGATAAATATATCATTCGATGTCTTTTCAGGTCACACACACACACACACACACACAAACCAGCTCACCAAATGTCAGCTGCCCAGGCATTTCCCTTCTTCTAAGAATATCCTACTGTAATTTTCAGAAAAATAAGCCCACATGGAAAAGGAAAATTTGACCATCATCTTTTCCAACTCATCCTTGTGCCTTTTAGATTCGTTTTCTTCCGTCGGAGCCCAAAACAAATAAAAAAGAGAGAGCAGAATTCCAATAATGATGGAGCAGATTTCCAGAATAAATACAGCCCTGGATACAAATGCAATATTGATATTGAGTAATGTTATTTATAGCCCTGTTTTGGAAGAAGCTGATATCAATCATGTGTGGGGTAAGATGATGTGAGTTACTTAATGCTTCCATTTGTCACACTTTCCTGGTGAAATAAGTGACAGCTGGTTGATGCAGAATTCTGGCTATCTCATAAACAAAATGAGAAAGCTGCCACCGCTTGCATGTTGATCCCTGTTGCTCAAGGGGGAAAGGCAACACAATTAGTAAATTGTGTATCCCTGACTTTCAGAGAGAGGGGGAGGGAGGGAGGGAGAGGGAGGGAGAGAGGGACAGAGGGACAGAGAGAAGAGAGAGAGACAGAGACAGAGAGGGGGCGAGGGGAGGGAGGGAGGGAGGGAGGGAGGGAGGGAGAGGGTGAACATACCAGATTTTCTGAAAGAGAGACAATATTTTACTCTCAACACAAGGCAAATAATTTTAAGGATAGTTTTCCTCATTACTTTCCAATACTTAGGCATAATTTCTTTCTTTAGGGGCTGAATAAGACCTGATGAGGTAATTATGAATTAATGTAACAATCCATGGAAGAAGAGCTAAATATTGCAGAGGGAGGAGAGAGGGAGAGAGAGGGGGGGAGAGAGAGGGAGGGAGCGAGGGGGAGGAGAGAGAGAGAGAGGAGGAGGAGGAGGAGGAGGAGGGAGGGAGAGGGAGAGGGAGAGATGGATTTAGTAAAATGCCACTGTTTTCAGCACAGAGAAACAAAATGTGTCATTTGTCCTGTGGGGCACTCCACCAATCAAAGCAATTTCAAGGATCTCAGATGACTTACCCAGAATCTCAGCCTCCTAGTTTCCCCATTGTTCTTTCCCGTTCAGTGAAATAAACTGGTTGATTCTAACTGTTCCAATAACATGTAATTAAATTGTATTTTGATATTTTGCTGGTTTGCTGACTAATAAGAGATAGCAGAGTCAATTACAATGGACTGAATGTCTACTTCTGGAGGAAATATGGTTTATCCACAATAAAAGACAAGGATTTCACTTTTGTTCAAGGCCAAGGTTGATCCTAACTCAACCATAATCACCTAAACCATGGATTATGGACTCCCTGATCTAAGTCTGCAAGCTTATAATGCTCACCCAGGGGTCATCCACACAAATGCTTTTGATAACACAAAGGAACCCAATATTCTGGGTTCCTGAAGACATATCTTCACAATCAAACTTGCATCTCATAGGAACCCCAATGCTAATCCTGTGATGCGTCCCTAATCCTGACTTGTACCTGGCCAGTGTGCCTATTTGGCTGACAAAAGTCAGCTGTGAAATATTAGGATAATAGTATGAATTAATTTTGTGCAAACATGTTTTCAGGCCTGTAGAGATATGTATATGATTTTGAAGTTTATTGTTCAGGCATTCTTTGGCAAGAGCCCACAGGAGTGTCTCATACATCGAGTTTATTCTCCAGCATGCTTATAATTAAGGTTAAATGTACACTTTGTTTCCTTTGCAAAATTAAGAAAGAGAATATAAACTGGCAATTTGACTGCCACCAAATGCTTTATTCAATATAGCCTTTGGCTTTTAATCAGTTTTAATTAGTTACCATCTTTCACTATGGGGAAAAAAGAAAAAGATTGCAATTGAGGACAATGATCTCTCCCTTACTGACATTGACCGGCATGCATCTTGGTTTAGTCAATCATAGATACTTGAATAAAACACTATTGTTTGGGGTCATCGCTCATATTTCACAGTGATGTTTTGATTTGGATTGAGCATGATGTGCGATAACAGAGCTGCTGAATGTCTGTATTAAAGGTGCTTTTTGAAAAAGGCAACTGGACTTTCTTTGTTTTGCCTTGAAGAGGTTTTGCTTCTCATCCAAGAAGCATCATCAGTTCGGACTTGTCAATCAGAACTGATGAAGCTTCTTGGATGAGGAGCAAAATTGCTGAATGTCAGGTTTCTTCATTGTCTAAAAGTTTCTTTTGACAACAATTATAATATATTATATAGTAATAAGTGCTTAGATGCGATCCCAAAACAACTTTAGCACCACTTGAATGCCATTGGCATTGACAAAATGACCATCAATCAATTTCAAAAGGCAGCTTTAATTAGAACAGCTTATATCCTGCAAAGATATCTCTAATAACATCTATCATAGATTCTTGAGAAGGGCTCAATGAGTCAATAAAAATGCCAAATCCAGTCTAAACATCTGGCTGATTGTGTGATCAACCCACTATTATATGTACAATTGTCTTGCCTTGACATAGAATTTGTCTTGAGAAAGAATTGGAGAAGGGCATGGAGCATTAAGATCTGAGAGCTGAAACTGAAAGATTGTGGCATAAACTGGCATGGTGGCCCCAGCAATTATGGGCATTCTGGAATTCATACCAAGAAATCTTGAATGGCACTTAGAAAATCTGCACATTAACAGAATTTCCATCAGTCAATTGTGAAATGTCCCACCACTTGGATCTGCACATGTAGCACATAGAAACATTTCAACAACTTAAGTTCTAAGGAACAAGTTGGTAAGTATGAAGGCCATGATTATTGTGAATGGATAATATATTAAATTTACATGACAACTTTCAAAGAACTTTCTACAAAATATTAAACACATGTAAAACAAGGGATAGTACCAAACAAAAAAGGGACAAAAATGGCAGATAACAAACTCAGATGGAAAAGAGAGAGAGAGAGAGAGAGAGAGAAAGAAAGAAAGAAAGAAAGAAAGAAAGAAAGAAAGAAAGAAAGAGGAAAGAAGGCAGGAAGAAGAAAGAGAAAGAAAGAAAGAAAGAAAGAAAGAAAGAAAGAAAGAAAGAAAGAAAGAAAGAAAGAAAAGGAAGGAAGGAAGGAAAGAAAGAAAGAAAGAAAGAAAGAAAGAAAGAAAGAAAGAAAGAAAGAGAAAGAAAGAAAGAAAGAAAGAGAGGGGGTTTCAATGATTAATTATTAATTAATCCCAACCACTCCAATATAAGCACAGGAAAAGTTGTTGGTACATTCTGTCATTAGCTGATATTTATGAGCAGGACAAATGTGTTTCCCCAACCATCACCAGGAATTAACTCCATAGTAAAATTATATAAAATTTATTCTGATAATATTATAGAACAGAAACCCAGTTAATGTGATGCTTCTGCTTGAAATTGGAATTGGAACAATATGCCAACATGTCAAGGCTTGCAAAATAAATAAAAAGAATAAGAGAATAGAATGAGGAGGAGGAGGAGGAGGAAAGAGAGAAGAAGAAAGGAGAAAGGAGAAGGAGAGGGAGAGAAGGAGGAGGAGGAGGAAGAAGAGGAGGAGGAGAAGAAGGAAGTAGTAGTAGTAGTAGTAGTAGTAGTAATTAAGATTTGGAGGGCAATCTATAATGAAAAGCATGAGAATGAGATTAGAATTCACCTTCACAATCAAATTTGACTGCAATGCAACAAATCAAAAATGTCACACTGGTTTACTTTGCCAACAGGTTTTTTTCTTTCTTTTTTTCCCCCAGTTAAGCAATATGTACCTTTCTCTTTCATGGTTTTACAGTTGTTCCAGCGGTGGGAATGAGATAATTTGGGTGGCAAGCAGTTGAAAGCGCAGCAAAGAACCCAAAGGATTAAGCCTCACAAATTCCACCCGCTAAAATCTCAGCTGTCTTTTTAACGTAAGCCAATGCATGGAGTAGCTGCACTTGAAAGACATCTGACTATTTACTCTTGGCCCCGTTTCCAAGGAAATATTTGCAGTCAATGTTTTGGTTACATGGCACACAACACACTTGTGCAGGCACATGCCACTTGCCTATCAGAACAGATACTTGACTTGTTTTCCTGAGGACAAACTCCTAACTTGTTTGGTTCTACAAGTTTCGCCCAAGTGTCAAAATAAACCAAGATTCCCCTAGGCCCCCTTCATTGTTTCTTTCATCAGTATTGTTTATTATTTCTCATTTGACCTGCGATTTTCCTACAGATTTGGAAGAATGTGGCTTCTCTGTTTGGTGGCAGACTGACTGCAACTGAGAAACTTTCAGTCTCCTAGGAGAGACAGTAGTAGATGGGGAGGAAGAGACAAGTACTGGATAAGAGATTGGACTCTATCTATGGAGATTCTCAGCCATCCATGTCATGGTTGTCCCAAAGGTGCTTTTCCGAGAGGCAACTAAACTTTCTTGGTTGTTTTTCTTGAAAACATTTTGCTTCTCATCCAAGGAGGAGGAAGAGGAGGAGGAGGAGGAGGAGGAGGAGGAGGAGGAGGAGGAGGAGGAAGAAGAAGAAGAAGAAGCAGAAGCAGAAGAAGAAGAAGAAGAAGAAGAAGAAGAAGAAGAAGAAGAAGAAGAAGAAGAAGAAGAAGGAGATCATGTATATTTGTACCAAAGAAAGTCAGAAGTCATTATCTTTCTTCTCTTTTTTATTTTTTTTATTTTATTTTGTCAAGCATTCATTTGATAATATATATAAGTATAAACAAGATTATTAATACATGAAATAGATATGAATAAAAGGGAACATTAAGACAGGGACGGTAGGCACGTTGTGCACTTATGCACACCCCTTACAGATCTCTTAGGAATGGGTTGAGGTCAACAGTAGACAGTCTGAGGTTAAAGTTTTTGGGGTTAGTGGAAGAAACCACAGAGTCCAAGCATTGACCACTCTGTTGCTGAAATCATATTTCCTGCAATCAAGTTTTTGTGCGGTTTACCCTGAGTTTGTATCTATTGTGTGCTCATGTATTGTTGAGGTTAAAGCTGAAGTAGTCATCGATGGGTAGGACATTGTAATGGATAATTTTATGTACTATGCTTAGGTCAGATTGAAGGCGGCATAGTTGTAAGTTATTTAAGCCTAAAATTTGGACTGTATATTGGCTTTTGGGGGGCAGCTTTTTTTGGTCATAATTCAGCAGAGTTCAGAGTAGATTCTGCAAGAAACCCATTTTTATGGGAAGTCCAGAAGATGGATCCTAATTCCATGACCTTTCAACCCCATCTTCAACCCTATCAGGCTGTTGACATTCTTCCTATCCTTGGACTTCCAAAAGTATTAGTAAGGACGTCACAGCCATCATAGACACACTGAGCTACTGCAGTGGTGAAAGGTCTCTTGTGTGAAAAATGTACTCTAAAGGACAGGTGGGAAGTAGTTGTAAACAGTGAATGGAAAAACATTAGGAAGAGGAAGTGCTGAGTAGCCCTTCAGAAATCTTTATCCATATATACATTTTTTAAAAGTAGTCCTTCAGAAATCTTTGCTGAGTTTACAAATCATTGCTTTCTGCTTTGGATAACTTTCTGAATGCTAGCAATGAAAATTAATAGGACTGTTCGAAAACACTGCTTTCTGCCAAACGGGGATGAACATCTACACTATGTCATTTCCTGAAGGGTCGGAGTCTTGTAAAATCTTGTCAGTCTTCCAAAATGTCACTCACCCACCTCCCTTTTCTGGGAAGCTTTCCATCTGTTCCCTCCATTTCACATCATTCCACAAAGAAGTTTTGTTTCGTTCAGCGAGAGGAAAATATATACACGTAAAGAAAAGTGCAGCCATTGAATCCAAATTAGGCAGTGCCAACTTAGAGATTGCTTTTAGAATACATTTCCAAATATTTATCATAGAGAGAGCACCGAGTGTGTTCAGAAGTTTAAAATCATGATGCTAAGTATTCAAAGGGTATCCTACCAAGGTGAAAAGTGCTTCTTGTTGTAACCTAGACTTCTTTGAAAGCACGAAGCCAACTCCTCGTCCCAATAAAAACCTTTTTATTTAGGTTAAAGTGAATTCCTCTCATTCACTTTCCAGCTCAGTCCTGGCAAACAGTCTTTCATGAGATTTCACAACTACAGACCTTTATCAGTCTGGGAGAGTTGCCAGGCCAATGACTTCCAAACGCCACGCTATAGCAGCAATTACATGGCAAGGAGTTAGGAACAGATCTTCACCCTAATGAACTGAACTAATTGTCTCCTGCAAACACTACTCCCCTTTCACTCCTCTTTATTCCCTATGGGAGGGGCCATTCATACTCCACCTGAGCCTTTACTCCCAAGTTGACCCTTGTTCCTTAACGGTTCCCTTCTCCTGGCAGCTCTGCACATGTGCACATTGGGAACAGGCTCCAGATGTTCTTCTGCCCCACTCATCTCTGACTCTGAAGGCAGCTGATAACTGCCAGATGGCCCTGGCCCCATCTCTGCCTCTGACACAGAGCCCTCATCAGAGCCTTCTCCAGACTCCAGGACTGGTCCATGTTCCTCCCCAACCTCCTCACTGTCCAAGTCTGCTGCCAGCTCCTCTGGCCGCTGGCGGGCCACAACACTTCTTTGCAGTGAGTAGGAATAGCCCCCATCTAGAATAATTTCCTCAGCCTTTAGGTGAGGCTTACCTTTAGTAACTTATAGCATCTTCTACCATTACTGTATCAAAGGAAGAGCAACAAGGACTATCACTTCAATGATGGTTATAAAAGTGTTATCAGTCACTCAATAAGTTTCCTTCCATGCCATCATTCTTCTAAAGAGCCAATTCCCACAATATTGTCTTATGCCCTGGGATGTCAAACCACCTAGTAGGGTTGTATTACTATTATCCTTCTCATCTTTCCTATAATCTACTTCCTTAGCTTCTTATGACTGTAACTGTTGGTATCTTAAGATTTATGTTGATGACATTTATATAGTATCCTATTATGATTGATGTTGATTGTTTATTTAGTATCTCATGAGCATCATCACTGAGTGTTGTATCATGATTTATGATGATTTTATTTTATGATTATGATCATGATTTATCACTTGTTGCTTGTATGTACACTGAGAGCTTATGCACTGAAGACAGTCGTTTTCCAGAATGGGAATTTTGTGTGATTTGCACAAGAAGAGTGTAATATAAGTGATACCATTTACATTAAAATTAAATGTAATCCATGTGTGTAACTTGCATGGTTGCAAGAGGCAACTGTAAGCAACTCTAAGTATGCTATGAACAAGTACCTCATTATTAGAAACCTAGGATTTTTGCAGCTGATGCTTAGAAGATAACTTCATTTGCTGGAATTTCTCTCTAAATTCTCTTTAGTTCTAGGTTGCTTCTCTCCTTGATTAGTTTTCATCCATTGTTTCTTGTCCTGCCTTCAGGTGCTTTGGAGAACAGCTTGACTCCCTCTTCTTTGTGGCAGCCTCTTAAATACTGGAAGACTGCTATCATATCACCCTAGTCCTTCTTTTCATTAAACTAGACATACCCAATTCCAACAACCGTTCTTTGTATGTTTTAGCCTCCAGCCCCCTAATCATCTTTGTTGCTCTTCTTTATACACTTTCTAGAGTCTCAACATCTTTTTTTTTATATTGTGGCAACCAAAACTGGATGCAATATTCCAAGTGTGGTCTTATGAATGCACTATAAAGTCATACTAACTCTTCACGTGATCTTGATTCTATAGTAGTTGCTTCTTAAATCAGAGCCTCCTCTCCTTTGTCTCAAGATTACCTTAGGTTTTGCATCTCTTCTCATGACTCAGGATTGTTAATCCTATATTAACAAATGCCAAAAGAGAGTTTATCAATAAAATAGACAGGATGATTTGCACATACTTTCACAGATCAATGGAATTGGTGCTACTAGTTCTCCCCTGGCTTTTAAGGAGAATTAGAAACTGCTCTGTTTCACCATTTTAATCCTGCTGGGTTATATACATTCTGAATAGCACAGTCTATATGTGTTTAACTCGCTGTCTGATGGGCTTAATTTCAAGGAAATGTATTGAAAAGTTTGAAAAGTTTCAACTAACCTTTCACTTGGACGTGATGATTTTTTTTCTACCTCTGTTATAGTCATAATAGGCACATCTAATGAATGTTGCCTAAAAAAAAAAACTTAGCATCAGGAACCTAGATCCAATCTAGTGATTGGAACCTTAGCATTCCAACCACTAGAATACCATCGACATTGACAAGATCACAATGAGTCAATTGCAAAAGGTGGCTTTATTTGAACAGATTACATCCTGCAATGATATCTGCCTCTCTCTGTCTGTCTGTCTGTCTGCTTGTCATTTGTTTCAATCTATTTGCCTGCCTGCTTGATCTATCTATCTTCGCTCTGTGGGTGTGTGTGTGTGTGTATGTGTGTGTATCATCATCAGCATTGGAAAAAATCACCACCTGTCAGTTGCAAAAGGCAGCTCTACTTTGAACAGATTATATCCTGCAGCAATATCTGTCTCTGTCTGTCTGATTATCATTTGTATCAATCTATTTGTCTATCTGTTATAGTTATTATTGTTTTTCTATCTATCTATCTATCTATCTATCTATCTATCTATCTATCTATCTATCATCTATCTATCTCTATCTATCTATCTATCTATCTATCTATCTATCTATCATCTATCTATCATCTCTCTCTCTCTCTCTCTCCCCCTCCCCTCCCTCCCTCCCTCCCCCCCCCCTCTCCAGAAAGCAAGACAAGAAACAATGGGTGGAAACTGATCAAGGAGAGAAGCAACTTAGAACTAAGGAGGAATTTCCTGACAGTGAGAACAATTAACCAGTGGAACAGCTTCCCACAAGAAGTTGTAAGTGCTCCATCACTTTTAAGAAGAGGCTGGACAGTCACTTGTCTGGAACGGTATAGGGTTTCCTATTTCAGCAGTGGGTTGGACTGGAAGACCTCCAAGGTCCCTTCCAACTCTGTTATTCTGTTACTCCGTTATACAGAAAAAGACAAATTGAGGCAAACAGAAAAACATCAAGGATTATTTTATCTCAGGTTGCTATCTTGTCAGACTTCCTAAGTTCAAAAGGCTGGAGTCAGGTCAATTCGCTAATGAGAGAAGGCCTGTGATATTCATCTGTTCAAGTAAAAAAAAGAGGGCAGCTTTTCTGGATTTCACATTTTGCATACAAGGATGACATCAAAGTGTCATCAGCTACTTTTATTGGGATGTTGGAAGCCAGCAGCCTCCTGTGCTTTTTCTAATTCCTTAGATGCACCCACACCATTTTCAAACAAATGAGCAGTGGTTGGGAAGTCATAAAATTCTTACTGGTGCTGAAAGGCTATGCTTCTTTGATCTTCTTTTGAAGTCAACTTCCTGCTCTCCACAAGACTGAACCTGGAGGGACAACCCAAGAGATTTTCCTTCATGCCACAAAGGACAAAGGTTTTTTTTTTGGTCATTTATGGTTTTTCTCCAGCACTTGGGAAGAGTTGGAAGAAGCTTATTACAGGAATTCCAGGATGAGAGCATGGAAGGAAACAATAGGAAGACATCTCCAGAAACCCAAGAAGGATGTTCTGCTTTGTGAAGCATTGTTAAGATATTTAAATTTAGTAGCTGGAATTGTGGGGTTCTACAATGAATCTGGACAAACAGTTAGAGTTGATTGGTTGAAGAGTACTGGCTCCTGAGTGAGGCACTGTGATTGGTTGCTATGTGTGTGGAGGGAGGTTTCCCTTTTCTCCTATCTTTTTTTCTTTTGTGTGCTCTGTGATTTACCTGCTGAGTCTCTTCTTTTTCTCCAAAGGAATAGCCAGATTCCTATGGGGTCATGTAGGGGTCATGGCTGGCTCTACAGGCAAAAGGGGAAATGGCAATCCTAGGTGTTTGTCTGAGCTAATCTTGTCAGCTTTGGCTTGCCTGATTGTGTTGCTTATTTGGAGTCTGTTTGCTTATGAATAGATTGGCCCATTCTTTCTACAAAATCCCCATACCAAAAGACCAGCCTCTTCAAGCTTCAGTTTCAGGCTGTTTTCCCTGTGGCAGGAAGACTGGGGCTGCTTTCTGCTTCTTTTAAGATTTTTCTCCATTTTTCCTTTAGGGGAAATGCAATATTCTGCCTCTTTTTAATATTAAGAATAAAGAATATTTCAATCTGGGGAGGGGGGCTTCCTACATTTCCTTCCTTCCCTCCCTTCTGCCCTCCCGTTCGTCCTTCCTTCTTCCAATTCATTGTGGAGTGCTTTTGTTTTGTTTTTTTAATCTATGTGTGCTATTTTTTTAAAATTTTCTTTTTCCTTTGCATCTGCCAGAACGTAAGTTGAATAAACAGCAATAATGATGATAATAATCAAGTAAGGGGGAGAGCATCTTTCTCAATACTGCTAAAAACATTTTCCCAAAGGGATGTGTATTCACAACAGCCTAAATTTTATTTGTCAAGTAGGCCTTCATATTGGAAGGAATATTGTTCAGACTGAATATTGTTTGAAGCCAGGTTTAAATGTCCTAATAACTACTCATATTAACCCAACAGCCTCTCTGCTATTTGCAGGAACAAAGAAAAATCACAAAACTGAAAATACTCAATGAAGTCAGCTAAATCACAAAATTTCCCACCTAGCAATTTCTCTCTAAAGCAAGAACTCAGATAAACCTGGAACTGCCTTTTTCCCCCACCTTATTATTAGTATATTATCATTAATCATAGATGGAGTAAATGTTAATAAAATTATACTGCATTTGTCTTATACAAATTCAAGGACTTGACGTATATTAAATTGTAATGAAATGACCCATGGCAAATTAAGAAATCTGGACTTGTTTTTTTTTAAATATCGTATTTTGAGCAGCAGTGATGCTGAAGAAAATTATAGGCAGGGACAGGAAAATATAACTTCAAGCTAAGATTTACAATAATTGTGCCAGCATTTTTTCCAGCAGAAAATTATATATGTGCAAACTATTCTCTAATAATTCATTATCACTGCAGAATGTCCTACATTAAAAAAAATATTAAGGAGAACTTGGCATGCTGACAAAGCAATTATCAGCAACTCTTTAAAGCTATCACATCATGAAGGCAGACATATGATTCCATG
Source organism: Naja naja (assembly GCA_009733165.1). NCBI lineage: Eukaryota > Metazoa > Chordata > Lepidosauria > Squamata > Elapidae > Naja > Naja naja. The sequence continues at coordinate 91,900,838 of CM019151.1, forward strand.
AAAAGACATGGGTGCTTTAAAGCATTGAGGGATATTATGTACACGCTCCTGATCTGAAGTTCTTTTTCCAAAATATTCCCAAAGCATTGTACATACAGCCTTACTAGCGCAGGTTGTAACATCTTATTAAGTGGCATGTCACATTACAAGGTTCAGAAAAGTGGGTATTTTGATGGCCTTAAGAAAATTCTCTTAAAATCTACAGGACTGAAATCACACTTGGAATCCTGCATCCAGTTGTGGTCACCACAATATAAAAGATGTTGATACTACAGAAAGAGTGCAGAGAAGAGCATCTAAGTTGATTACAGGACTGGAGGCCAAAATATATAAGGACGGTTGCAGGAATTGGTTATGTCTAGTCTAATGAAAAGAAGGACTAGGGGTGGTATGACAGCAGGGTTCCAAAATTTTAGATGCTGCCACAGAGAAGAGGGGGTCAACCTATTTTCCAAAGCACCAGAAAGCAAGGCAAAAAGCAATGGATGGAAACTCATCAAGGAGAGAAGCAACCTAGAACTAAGGAGAAATTTCCTTACAGTGAGAACAATTAACCAGTGGAACGACTTGCCTCCAGAAGTTGTGAATGCTCCAACACTGAAAGTTTTTAAAAAGATGTTGGACAACCATTTGTCTGAAGTGATGTAGGGTTTCCTGCCTAGGCAGAGGGTTGGACTAGAAGACCTCAAGGTCCCTTTCAACTGTTGTTGTATTCTGTTGTTCTAGTAGTAGTAGTAGTAGTAAGTAGTAGTAGTAGTAACTGTTTTATTGTATGTTTATCTAATTTATTTAAATTTGAAAGCATGAGAGAAACTCTTCAAACTCTTCACTGATAACTGAAAATATGTCACCCAGAGGAAAGACAAGATTCAAGAAGATACAGAACACAGGATTTAAATTACAACAAGGCACATTTCCATTGAACAAAAGTGGAGGGGGAATCATTAAAACACTGCAGTAGTGAAATCAATCATCAAGAAAAGGAGCTGGGATACACACCCTCTCTGAATTTATTTAAACGGGGGCAAGACAAAAATCTGTCTTGGCTGTGTTAATTTGCATTTCTTCACTTGGCAGCTCTAAATCCAGCCTTGCAGAGTTTAAATACCAATTGACTGAAATTCTCAAGCATCTCTATCACTGAGGTATTTAGTCTGTTGTTTCTACATTTTGATCAAGCCACTGCCTATCGGTCTCACTCTCCCTGGACATAGCTGCTTTAAATCTATCTGGTACGTAGCTATGAATGCTACAAGCCTTTCTTGATTCTCTTTCTGATCTCCTGCCATGAGCTCGGCAATTTGTCCAGAACAGAACAATAAGCCTCTTCTTAGCTGAACAACGATGATGAGAAGCTTATAATGTTTACTGTACAGTGAGTTGTTAAATGTTTTGCTGGCTATGCTTTAGTGAATGTCTTCTGTGGAGAGCATCCCTTGGTTCAGACATACATGACTGCAATTTGGCAGCCATCTTGTTCTGAGTATCCAATAACTCTGGCCTCACTATAGTCAGAATAGGATTTCAGTCCTTCTTCTGTGCACTTCTCCATCAGAGAAACACACTTTCAGGCCCTCTTTTCTCCCCTCTTTCACTTCTACAGGGCACAAAGACTTCCTGTCATATTCTGTCCTGCCATATTCTGCTGTTTGCTAACCACTTTCATGAAATCAGCTCAGACATGATCAAAGAAAGACAGTACAAGACTGCAAGGAATATAAATCCTTCCATTCCCCACTATTCTGTCAGAGCTGAAGAAGCTTCTTGGTTAAGAAGCGAAACATCTTCAAAACAAAAAATCATGCCTGGTTTAGTGAAGGGGGGGAAAGTCCCAATATGTCGTGTGCCGATGCCATGATGATGTGAGTTTGACACCCCTGGCATAGGGAACAAAGCTGTTACAGAATTGGGTAGTCCTTCTAGAGGTACTTCAAAACCTCCTCCCAGAGGGGAGCAACAGAAACAGACCATGAAGTGAGTGTGCGGGGTCTCTAACAATGCTTTGAGCTCTAAGCACATAGCACTTGCTATCCTGAATAACAGGAAGCAAGCTTCCTATAATCTTCTCCACTGTTCTCACCACTCTCTGTAGGGACTTTCTATCTGAGGCGCTGCAGCCACCAAACCAAACAGAGATGCAATTTGTTAAAATGCTCTCCATTGTGCCTCTGTGAAAAGTGGCCAGGACAGAAGGAGAAAAGATGTGCTCTCCTCATCCGACACAGGAAACACAGACACTGGTTTGCATACTTCACTAACGATGACATGTGGAGAGACCAATTCAAATTGTTGTTTATTTGCACCCCCAGATACTTAATACCATTGACCATCTCTTTCCTTCTTAGGATCTCAGCATTTATTTATTTATTTGTATCATGGTGATGCACAGCTTCCTTGGAAATGGTGTTGTGAGTCACCCAGAGAACAGCCACACCAGTAACATCTTGAATTCTTTATAGGAATTACATCAGTGATTTCAAGATAGCGGTGCAATAAGAGTAAAATGTGTGGGTCGTGTGTGTGCAGGTGAATGTATCTCCAAGCCCCAAATACATGAAATTTTCATCCACAGACATCCAAAGTGGGAGGTCTAGTCTTCAACAACAACAACAACAACAACAAAAAGGAACAGACAATATGGTTAAATTCTATCACGAGACTGTCCTCTTCCACTGGCTTAAACTGAAAGACAGTCCAATGGGGAAGAGATGAAATATAAGCTGAACGTGAAGGAATTCTTACTTAGGCGTCTTCCCTCCAGCGTTTTCCTGTAAATAGTCTGACATCAGCATAACCCTTGTCCTTCCTTTTCAGTCTAGACACTGAAAGTCACTTGTTGTGCTGTGTTTAAATTAAGGCTATATATGAGTTCTTCTTGTCCCCTCAGAATTTCACCGGTGTCAAAAGGAATACCACACAGGAGGCATTTCTCTTTCGTCAGCAAAGGCCATTCGGTTTGGCTCAAACAGATTTGCAGTGATCCGGCTGTAAATTTATCCCCGAATAACAAACAAATCTTTGCCTTCCTATTTTCACTGGCGGTGCTTCAGGAGTTTTCTGAAAAGTCTCTCTTTCTCTGATCTTCTTTCATGGCACTGGGGAAAACCGCTTGGTTCTCCAGTGAAGTTGTTCCAAAGCATTACAGCTGTAACAGAATAAGAGAGCTGGAAGAGACCTTGAAGGACATCTAGTCCAACCATCTGTTCAAGCAGGAGACCCTACACCATTCCAGACAAATGGCTGTCCAGTCTCTTCTTGAAAGCCTCCAGTGATGGAGCACCCACAACTTCTGGCGGCAAATCATTCCACTGATTAATTGTTCTAACTGTTAGAAAATTTCTCCTTCATTCTAGGTTGCTTCTCTCCTTGATTAGTTTTCATCCATTGTTTCTTGACCATCTTGTAGTGCTTTGGAAAATAAGTTGACCCCCTCTTCTTTGTGACAGCCCCTCAAATATTGGAACACTGCTAGGGAAGTTTGAGAATCATTTCTGATGTTTCCCAAGTTCAGATTAGCAAGACATTTTGGTTTCAATTACAGGCACACAATATTTGGATCCAGACTACTGAAATTTCATCTTTGCTGCACATGTCAACATGTTTTAATGAAGCCATGCATTTTCCAAGATTCACATTATAGCTATGTGGGGTCTGAAAAAATGCATACTTGTATTAAGGAGATATTAAGAAAGTTGTGATAAGGACACAGCATGGGTCAAATATGTGGTACCTCCTTAAGCTTCTACATATTTCAAGGAAATGGTGGCTGTATGAAAACAGTGATCAAAGGGATATACTCAAGCAGAATATATGATTCTGTCAATTGTATAAAATATTGTAGAGTTGATAAAACATGCTAAGAAATACTCAAGCCAGCTTAATTATGGTTTAGTACAACAAGTGAATCAGTCCACAGATGAATTGCATTCTTACGTACTTTTATTCTCTCCATTTCTGGAACAAATTTTCAGCATCCACACTGGGAAAATTAATTTAATTAATCTCTTTCTTATTGTAGCATTGGTCAACTGTATCATACATGTGCCATTCAGCTGTTTGGAGTTAGATACATTTAAAATGCCTTGGTGAGGCCACACTTGGATTGCTGCATCTAGTTTTGGCCACCACAATATAAAAAAAAGATGTTGAGACTCTGGAAAGAGTGCAAGGAAGAGTAGGTTGGATTTATGATTATTAACTATTGACATATGTATCAGAGCAGAGTGATGGATATCATTTTCTCAATGTAGTTTGTTAATGATCACAACTATGCCAACTTTCCAGATGATCCCCCAACATTTTAAGGACATAAATATCAACATTTAATTTTCATAAAAGCCTTTTTTAGATGAGAGATTGGTGATTCCTCATAATTCACCAACTAGCGTCTCTGAAGAAAAAGTGCTTTATTGCATCTCCTATTTAGAATCAGGAGACGGAGGGAGGGAGGGAGGGGGAGGGAGGGAGGGAGAGAGAGAGAGAGACTAAACTGCTGAACTTATGAATAAGTGATGGTGCAGAAACCAACTTTAACTATATTTGTCTGAAAATGTCCTGTTATCTTCTGTGCAATTCTTTTTCAAACCAGTTTAATTATTATACCCCATAAGCCATTCTTATACCAAGAACTTAAAGGGATTTAATGAACTCTCTAGATAACTGTAGCTTTGTGGGAAACTATTTCTAGAATGGTTTTCCAAAGCACCAAAAGGCAAGACAAGAAAGAATGGGTGGAAACTAATCAAGGAGAAAGCAACCTAGAACTAAGGAGAAACTTCTTGAGGGTGAGACCAATCAATCAATGGAATGGCTTGCCTTCAGAAGTTGTGGGTGCTCCATCACTGGAGGCTTTCAAAAAGAGCCTGGACATCCATTTGTCTGAAATGGTATAGGGTCTTGAGCAAGGGTTTAAATCAGACCTCTAACATCCCTTCCAACTCTACTATTCTGTGTTCTATGATGCAGTGAAGAAAGTGTAAACAGAAAACATTTAGGAATGAGGGCAGGGAGTATACATGTTTCCTTCTCTTCCAGTTCTAATTAAAATGACTTTGAATCTTTACACATTGCCACCAATTGCCTCCAACTTCAGTTAAAAACAAAACAAATATAGTCAACAAAGAATAGGGAGGGAGATCTTTACTGGAATTCTTAGGTCCCATCTTTCTTGATCATTTCCAGATCTTCAAATATTTAATAAACACATTAATAATAATAAACACATGCATACAAAGGAACAAACCAAATAACTATATCATTCGCTGGTGTTCTTTGGAACTTTGAATCATTGTTGATGTTATTTTATCCCAATTCCAAAGTGTTATGTATGCAGGTTGGAATGTCATTGGTTAACTTTGAACTGTTCTTGTAAAATGTCAGAAATGATTGGTTTAAAAAGTGTGGGAAAACCCTGCACTCTGATTGGCTGGCAACTGCGGCTGCTGGCTATAAGTAGCAGCTGCAGCCCAGCCAACTCGGGTCTGTTATGAGCTGTAGTCACTAATAAACTCTTCGCTGAAGCACTCCGCGTCTGACTCTTCATGCAAATTTAACACAAAGTACTTGCCTAAATACAGAAACAAGTTAAAACAAGTTAGAAATGTCCAGCAGGCCACAAAATATTTTACTAACTTATCATGTTCTCTTAAAATACAACAAATGATCACTTCTTCCCATAGCCTATTTCTTATTTAATTTTATCTTATCTAAACAGATCCATAAAGCCTCAACATTTTAGTCCTGATCCTAAAAGTTGATTCAAGCCTATCAGAAATGACAACATGTCTATTTTAACCTTGCTCAAATAAACCAACTCTGTATTTACTTTTAACAATCTTGAACATTTTGCTTCATTCTGTATATGTAAGTAGAGCGGTGGCACAGTGGTTAGAATGCAGTGTTGCAGGCTACTTCTGCTGACTGACTGCTAACTGCAATTTGGCATTTCAAATCTCACCAGGATCAAAGTTGACTCAGCCTTCCATCCTTTTGAGGTTGGTAAAATGAGGACCCAGATTGTGGGGGGCATCCTCAAACCCCCAAAAGTTTATCCTTAAACTGTCTACCGTGGACCTCACTCCATTCCTAAGAGGTCCTTAAAGGGGCATGCATAAGTGCACCAGCATGCCCACCATCCCTGTCCTACTGTTCCCATTTATTCATACTCATTTATTATGTATATATTTATACTTATATGTTTATGTGTTATGTTCATACTTGTTTTCTCATACATGCTTGACAAACTAAAATAAATGAATGAAATAAATAAGAGGCTGACATCCATAAACAGCTTAGAGAGAGCTGTGAAGCATTGTGAAGTGGTATATAAGTCTACGTGCTATTGATTTTGCTAAGTGGAGTTTGAGTTCTTCTTTAATTAAGTCCTCCAAAGCATAATTAGCCCCTTCCTTTCTGGCCTTTAGGAATCTGGTATAAAGCCTCATTATTTGGCTAAGTCCAGAGAGGCTGGATTGCTATAACTGGCTCTTAGAGAGTGAATTTGGTTGAAAGAATTAGCTGGTGACATCACCGTTGGCTGAAGGACACCCAGTTGGTGGTGGTTAGCAATCCATGCAGGGGATCCGGTAGATCACATTGGAAGTATCTTCCACCTCCAAATGATCTTTACAATGCATAATTTGTCCTCATTATTATCATTAGCCGGGGACAGGTGTATTTGCCTTCATATGTGACAAATATTTCCTTCCATTTTTGACTCCTGTTCCAGCAGCAAGAGAATATTTGGTGAGCTATGTAAAATTTTGACCGAATTCCCAGCCTAATTCCAGTCCTTTGGATTCCTGTTTTCACAACTAAAAAGGTGGGGGATATCTGAAACTTTAAGAGTGTTTTCTGGTTTTCAGGCTGAATTTTGCTGAGTGCATTAAGAAAAAAAAAAGTTTATTTTCTGAGCCATTTGCAAGCCACCCAATTTGCAAAATATTATTGCTTCTCATTAACCTGCATTTACCATATAAGAATGCCTCTTTTCTAAAACACTGGGTAATTTTGGCCTTTATTCTTGCTCTACTGCAGGACGTGTATGGTAAGCATCTTTAATGAAGAGATCTTCATCAGTTTTCTACTTGATGTCTTGACCTTAATCCCTTTGGATAAATAATTTCTGGATTGGAGGGGAGAGAGACAGAGAGAGAGAGAGAGAGAGAGAGGCAAAGAGAGAGAGAGAGAGACAGATAGACAGACAGACAGAGAGACAGAGACAGAGAGAGACACACCTAAACAGAGAAACAGAGACAGAAAGACACAGAGACACAGAGAGACAGAGACACAGAGAGAGACACACACACACACACAAAGACAGAGAGATAGAGACACACACAAAGACAGAGAGATAGAGACACACACACACACAGAGACACACAGAGAGAGAGAGAGAGAGAGAGACACCACAGAGAGAGACATACACAGAGAGACACAGAGAGAGAGAGAGAGAGACAGACACAGAGAGAGAGACAGACAGACAGAGAGAGACAGAGACAGAGACACACACAGAGAGAGACAGAGAGAGAAACCTCAGAAGGACGAAAGTCTGAGTCAACCTTGAGCCTGGTGAGGATCGAACTACTCCAAGCATTCATTGGACTGAACTAATAGCTTAGATAGTTGGTGGCTGAATGCAAAGACAACCAAATCACAGGAGTGAGTATAAAGCAAGACAAATACGGTAGCAAGTATACAAGTTGTCCTTGACTTTCAACAAAAAGGGACTTATGACTGTTTTTCACACTGATGGCCATTGCAAACATGCCCATGCATGGTCACGCGATTTACATTCAGATAATTAATGACCGGTTGCTGTGTCCCAGGTTCACACAATCCCTCTTTGTGACCTTGTGATGAGTAGAGTCCATGGCGAAGCCAGATTCACTTAACAACTGTGTTAGTAACTTAACAACTGCAGGGATTCACTTAGCAAATGTGGCAAGAAAAGTCATAAAATGGAGCCCAACTCACATTTCTCGCTTAGCAACCTAAATTCTGGGCTCCATTGCGGTTGTAAAATGAGGACTGCCTATATTTCATTTTGACACATATTGTACGAACAGTTTTATCCCCTTTGGCATTTCAAGACACCTGGGGCAGGAAACATCAGCCCTACAAGATCAGGAAACCAACAGTACAAGAAATTCTAGAAGTCAATTTTATTGAGATTTGCTGTACTAACAGAATCTTGGAAGCCTCGTTTTTCTTCTCCCTCTGAGAGACAAGGCAAGACCACTTTTTTTGTTTTCTAGAACTGAAACATTTTGTTAATGGTCTCCATATATCTTCTCCAAGGTCATCTCTGCCGCTTCTCTGCAGGAAATTACTCTCTTTCTCTCTCTTTTTTACTACCATGATGCTACAAGTAGAGAAGGAAACTTATGGCTGTTGCATGAAGAAGCATCAGGATAGCTCGCGTCTATTCTTGCTGGTCCATCACAACAGTCACCAGATTAGGCACTCATACATATTTATATATTGTACAGAGACATCTGTTCCTAAGCACCGCAATGCCAAAATGAGAAAGCGTGGATCGGAGGTCAGAATACAAGACGGCCCTTTTGTACTTGTGCAGAAAAATACACAAGGGGTGACATTTGCACTGCAGCATTGCAACAGAGACTTCGTCACTTGTCCCCACCCTGCCATCCCATGGCATTCATGTCAGCCTCGTCAATGGAGGCATAGAATAGAAGGAGAGTTTAAACCTGAAAGCTTACTGCAGCAGAGGTGATATTCAGCCGGTTCGGAACGGTTCTGGAAAACCAGTAGTGGAAATTTTGAATAGTTTGGAGAACTAGCAAATAGGACTTCTGATTGGCCCCATCCACTTGCCCCCGCCATTGTCTCTCCTATATTCCCATGTTTTTAAGGTCAGCTGATTCACGTGGCAGAGTCAATTGTGAAGCACAGTCTCATAGAACTGGTAGGAAAAAATGTGTAACTGCAGTCAGCTGGCTTGTGGTTCTGACCTTTTCAAGTAAAGATGGAGAGAGAAAAAATGTGAGCTCTTCATGCTCCTGTCTTTTGGAAGAATCCTGCCCCAAATACAGGATTGGCCCCATCCCTGAAGACCTTTGGGACGGCAATCAAAATAACAGAATTGCAAGGGAGCTCAAGCAGGAGACACTATACCATTTCAGACAAGTGGCTGTCCAATGTTTTCTTACACACTTCCATTCACAACTACTAGAGGCAAGTTGTTCCACTGGTTAATTGTTCTCACTGTCAGGAAATTTCTTCTTAGTTCTAGGTTGCTTCTCTCCTTGATTAGTTTCCATCCATTGTTTTATCTTCTAGTGTTTTGGAGAATAGGTTGACCTCCTCTTTGTGGCAGAAGACTGTGGTAGATATTGGAAAACTGTTATCATGTCACCCTGAGTTCTTCTTTTCATTAAACTAGACATACCCAATTCCGGCAACCCTTCTTCATCTGTTTTAACCTCCAGCCACCTAATCATCTTCATTGCTCTTCTCTGCACTATTTCCAAAGTGTTAACATCTGGTTCCTACTCTGGCCCTTTGGATGAGGGAGAATAAAGTCTTCAATCAAATATGGTCAGATCGCCCCTGTATTGTTTTAGCTGCATTTTAATGGCATGTGCTTCTTTGCCTTTTACACTTGTTTGATGATATCCACACACTGCCTAATTCATGTTGTTTTGAGGTGGACAACCAACGTAAATGTTCTAAATGAATAAACAAATGGCAAACAGGAGTAAGTGATCAACTCTGGTCTATCAACAGAAGGAAGCTTGAGGGATCCTTGATGCTCTCTGAGCTTGGTTGTTTTCTTGTAGTCATTTCATGACCCAGCTAGGGAACATCATCAAGTGCTAGAAAGAAGTAGGCTTTGCAGAGAGGAGGAGGAGGAGGAGGAGGAGGAGGAGGAGGAGGAGGAGGAGGAGGAGGGGGAGGAGGAGGAGGAAGAGAAGAGGAGGAGGACTGTGGGGTCCTTGGTGCTTTCTGAGTTGTTTTCTTGCAGATGTTTCATTACTCAAACTAGGTAGCATCATCAGTGTTAGTCTGACACTTCAAGATAGGGCATGTAACAAGATATGTAACTACCTATTAGGGTATGATGTCGATGTTACCAAATCTTAAGGGCTCATATAATGAAGCCCAGAAATAGTAGCAGCCACAACAATAATGGTGATTTACTAAATTTATACTGCGCCCAATTCCCAGAGACTCTAATAATGCAGATATATCTATAATTCATGAAAGTATGTCAGCATGGTTCAGTTCCTGGATAATCAGCCTTATCTGAGAACTGCAAAAGTATAAATGGGTGGTGTTTTTTTTTTCCCCTCCAGATCGCATTTTACATTTTCTTCCTGTAATAGAAAGCCTCTTCAGCTTTCACTGCTTCTCCAATCATCTTTCTCTCCCACTCTTTCTCACTTCCTTTTCCTTGTCCCAAATTCTCAGTCTAAGCTTGAACTGGCTGTTCTTTCCTGGGAGATTCATTTCCTTGGAGAGATGTGTTCAGAAGAAAGAAAAATGGGTTCAAAAACAGCAGGACCGAGGAACTCGGTGAAATTGTATTTTTATGTAGCTCGATAAAAACAATTTTCAGGATGACTTAGGTTTGTCGCTGAATCTGAGCCCAGCTGTCACAAGGGCTTGGCAATCAATATTTTGTCCTGCTAGTCTGTTTAGAAGCTTCTAAGTGCAGACAGGTCTTAATAACTATGCAGTTCTGGAACAGAAGACAACTCTGGACATACACACTTGGACATCCACAGCGGGAAGATAAGGGGTGGCCAAATGTTGGCCATGATGTCGTCATGCAAATGTCAAGGTAAATGCCTATGGACAAAAAACAAAGCAACATTGCCATTCCATACGTTGCAGGAATATCTGAAAAGCTCAGGAGGACTTTCAACCAACACAACATACATATACACTTTAAACCCCAAAATACACTAAGGCAAGAAGTGTGTCCACCCCAGAGATAAAACACCCAAACACAAACTGAGCAATGTGATATATGCAGTACATTGTAGTGAGACATGTGCAGATCTGTACATAGGAGAAACAAAACAACCACTTCACAAACGCATGGCATAACATAGGAGAACAAACTCATCCGGACCAGAGTCTGCATTCCATCTGCATTTAAAAGACAGCTAAGTCCACATTTTGAAGACAGCTAAGTCCACATTTTGGACAGAGAAGACTGCTGGTTTGAAAGAGCCCATCTATGTCAAAACTGAACAGCCCTCTCTACAGAGGAGGAAGGATATGACACCATCTATCTCCAGTCTACAACACAGTCCTTTCAGCAGTTCCAAGAAGGCTCCACACCTCAAGTGACCTTGAGGGCACAGGCTAACTCCAAGTGGCCTCAATGACTCTCCGAAAGAGTGCGAATGACCAGATGGCCTCAAGCAGTATAAATCCTTCTATTTTCCACCTTTCGGTCAGAACTGAAGAAGCTTCTTGGATGAGAAATGAAATGTCTTCAAGGAAAAACAAAAAAAAGCCCAGTTGCCTTTTGAAAGAAGCACCTTTGGAACAAATGTCAAAGCAGGTATTAAAGCATCCATCTCATTTATCACTCCCCATGATCATCACTTTTATACGGTAGATAACAATATAAGCTTATGTTTACTGTATGGCCAGATATGACTTCCTTGGTTGAATAAGGATTCCTGAATGGTTAAAAGGAATATTACAGAATGAGATAGAAAAGTTTCTCCAAGTGGACATAATAGAACTATTTATAAGCATCTGGTATTCTCTGGTGGAAATGGTGTCAAAGCTGAATGGAGATGTATGCTTTGTGTAAACTTTAGCCAAATAAACAGAGTGGCAAAGTTGGATAACTAGCCAATGTTTAGAGTGGATGGGCATTTGGATGGCTAAGTGGAGCCATGTATCTAATCTCTTTGGATTTAGCCAAAGGATATTGGCAAATCCCACTGGAACAGCACTCCAAGGAGATTTGCCATTCTACAGAGGGTTTTAGGACAATTCACCATGGCCAACTCACCATGGCCAACTTGTCACAGCCAACTCATGGCAGGACAACTAATTACACTAATATCAAAGTAATGGTGGAATAGAATCATCAAAGAAAGGATGCAAAAGGAGGGACAGAATGAGTTGTGAGTGGCAAACATTAAAATATTTTTGTTTATTTCAAATAATTAAATAGAATTGTTAAACTGTCCCACAGTGAGTTGTCCTGCAGTTGGTTGGCTGTGGTGAGTTGGCCATGGCAAGTTGGCCACATTGAGTTGGCCGTGACAAGCTGTCTCATTCTGATTCTACGGGGTCTCTTTCAATTTTATCGATCTCCAATGGTTCTTGGTATTATGTCTGCTGAGTCTGACATTCCATAGTATCTACTAGAGCCTCTCCCTCAACATCTGAGTTGTTTCACTCCTGGGCCATGACAACTGAGAAAGAGGTAAAATGGAAATTACAGAATGCTCCAGAAGAAGCAGATTATTCAGAGGTAATCTCAGGACAGAAAGTCTATTGATCATTGTCATTGTTATGGTGGGATTTAGATGGTCCCACTGGATCTATCCGGCTTTTCAGTATCATTGACTATGATATATTTCTGAATTGCCTAAGTGCAAGACTTTACTTTTCTCTATATTGAATTTCATTTTGTTAAAGAAGGCCCAGTGTTCAAGTCTGTCAAGATCCACCTGGATCTTTAGCCTGTCATCTAGGATGTTGGCTACTCCTGCTAGCTTAGTATCATCCACAAATTTGGTAAGTTTCCCTTACCATCTCATTTATGAAGATATTGAAAAGTACTGGGCTTAAGATGGAACCTCGTGGTACCCTACTGCTTACTTCCCTCCATGTAGATGTAGTACCATTAAGGACTACCTGTTAAGTACAGTTTGTTCCCTCCGTCTGTAAGGTATGCAAGTAGAGACTTAGAGATGAACCTGCAGTTTCCCACCTGCAGAATCAGCCATGCTTAGAATAAGAACTGCATCCTCATTATTAACTTTAGAACATGGTTATAAATGTGGCTACTCAAGAAGCATCCAGGAATGAGGAATGAAACAATTAAGAAAGCTAAGTGTCAGGTGTAAAGAATCTGGATCATTCCTAAAGTTGCAGTGTAGAAGATTTTCTTTCAGCCTATAGATAAGAATCTGATCAATTAAAGTTCAACACTAAACTGGCACCAAATCAGGGTCAATAGAATTCCAGGAGGAATCGGATTTGCAGTCTTTGTGGGAATGCAACAATTGTAAACTGATGATGCACTTAACTCTGCCCCACCAGCTCTGCCAGTTCTTCTCCTACACTGGGAGGTAAATGGCCCTTTTATTTATTGTGACTTTCTGAAATGAAAGAAAATGAATGAATAATTCATGACTTTGCTATTTATTTTGTCGTGCACCATATGTTTGATTGTACTTAGAAGCCTCTTAGATTTGCTCAGCTGAAGTGATGTAAAAGTGCCTGAGATAAATACAGAGGCATCCAGCTACTCCCAGTTTACACAAAGAAGCACTTGGTACTTAATAGTGTTATAAATAAAGTGAGCGAATGAATGAATGAGTGTTTCTTTAGCCAAGTGAGCAAACTGAGTTCGTGCAACATATCGAAGATTAAACTCAGGTGAAGCAAACACCGTTACTCTTTGTGTGACATACCAGGTTCAAGTAAATAGCTCACATTGATTCAACTAATATCCCAAGTTTATTGTTTATCCTGTAGTATTTATTTAGTACTACCAGAGTATAAGTTTATGTTTGATGCTACCAATGTACGGTTTACATTTTAACATTGTATTTTGTTTCTTATTTGTTTACATACAAAATTGTGCCCTCCTTTCCACCATTTATTCTATTTTGTGTGAAATGGGATTTTAACCTATGAATCCCAGTTGTTACTTTCCAGTGGGTGCTTCATCAATGGAAGTTTCTTAAAAGGAGATTGGATAACATTTGCCTGGAATGGTATAGGATCTCCTGCTAGATCAAGGGTTTGGACTAGAAGACTTTGATTGGTTAATTTTATTATATAATAGAGCTTCGGTGGCGCAGTGGTTAGAGTGCAGTACTGCAGGCTGCTTCTGCTGACTGCCGGCTGCCTGCAATTTGGCAGATTGAATCTCACCAGGCTCAAAGTTGACTCTGCCTTCCATCCTTCCGAGGTGGGTAAAAGGAGGACCCAGATTGTTGGCTGCAGGAGGCTGACTCTGTAAACCACTTAGAGAGGGCTGTAAAGCACTATAAAGTGGTATATAAGTCTATGTACTATTGCTATTATCAGCACTGTATACTCCAAAATTTTGGATGCATTGGCGAGAACTCACTGGTGGGTTATGTGACCCATCTTAAATCTAAGATTTACAAGACAACAATCCCCCCAGCACTGAATGCTGGGCAGCAACAAGAGGGACTGAAAGCTCTCTCTCCATGCTATGGAAATGCAAAGGCTCTGTTGGATATCGGGCAGTTCCATTCTCGACCACATCACAAATGACACCATTTGACAACATTTTGGTGTGACACCAATTATAAAGAAGATGAGAGAAGGCCAACTCCACTGGTGGACATGTCCAGAGAGTAGCACCTTCCACCGTGGCCAAGACTGCCTACCAACTAGAAGTTAATGGCTGGTGACCTCATGGGCATCCAAAATAGAGATGCAACACACCATCTACAAACACATGCAAGCAGGGGAATTCAGCCGGTATAGACTGGTTCAAGTGAACCAGTAGTTCTGGTGATGAGTTGGCCCTGCCCACCCACTGTCATGCCCCTGGTGGAGACTGACTCTGAGGGAGAGGAGGAACAGCTGACAGGGAGTGGAAGTGTGGCTCTGGAGGTTGTGGAGGAGGCTGGGGAAGGGCAGAGCCTGGCTGGGCAGTCAGAGGAGGACCCAGGTCCATCCCCTCTCCATCGTAGGGCATGCAAGGAGGAGAGGATAAGGGAGAGATGTGAATGGTGTGATCTACAGGAGAGAAAAGGGCCTTGATCCTCTTCAAGGGCTGCAGCTGTGAGAACTGGATAAGAGGATGGACATGCGTTCGGGTGAGTGCTGGAAACAAAGCATGGAAATATCTCTAGTTTATTGTCCTCTCTGAGTTTGGCGTCCTTCCCAGTGTGTATTCTGATATCTGTGGACGTCTTCAAGCCCTTATCTTGCTTGATTTGTGTTGTTTTTATTCTTTATAATTTAAACGGCATTTCCTCCTTCTTGTAACTGCTTGTGTGGGAGTTTTTTGTCTCCAGTCAAGGATATTTGGAGCTTGGAAGCAAAGTGAAGGAATAAAAGGGGCTTCACCTGTTTTTTGTGACTGTGTTTATTTTGTATCCCACCCTGGGTCACCACACCAACCCCTGTGCTATTCTGTCCTATATTTCCTTTGTTTGAAGCCTGGCTGATCGGCATGGCAGTGTGGATTGCCACGCCTCAGCTCTTTTTTACTCACCGGGGCTACAGTTTCAGGTAAGTTTTCTTGCTATTTTCAAACACCCCCATGTGTGTAGCGTACACTCACTAAACCGGTTGTTACACTGGTTGAATCCCACCACTGCATGTAAGCCTACACCCTAGAGACTCAGCTGATCATGCAAAGTGGCGTTCAACGATCCGAAAAGCGAAGCTCACACCTGTGGGAATATGCTAGGAAGAAGAGGAGATGCTCCAAACCGTTGGCAAAACCACCGCAGGAAACCATCTTGGTGATTCCTCGTTGCCACCTATGAAAGGAAACGTGGCCATAATATCCACTGGAACATTTTGGAGAAGAAGTATTAGCCTTTCTATTTTATTTTATTTTATTTTTATCACTGTTTTGACAGCATTCTTAGGTAGCTTTCATTTAACTGGGGTTGTGTTTCTTTTCTTTTTCTTTCCTTTCTTTTTTTTTCAACAGAGGAAAATGGAGACCTTCGGGGGGGAGTACATTTTTTTTAAATTCAAATCGGGCTTGTTTAGCTTTCTACTGTCAGTGCCTCTTTACAGTGTTCTGATTGTGCTGATTTTCCCTTTCAACCCTGAAACTAGGTGTCTGCAGATCTCACAATGCTCCAATCAAAAACCTGACTAGACACACCACCATTAAATAATGACACCCTTAAGCTGACAGTCTTCAAAAGCCTCCTTCTTTTATTTTTTTTTATTTTTTTCTCCCCTCATTCCACAACTGGTGCAAATCCCTATAATTGATTTGGATTAAGGGGCTGGTAATATAGCAGTGACTAGCAATTAATGTGAGCGTTTTAGTCTCATTTCATGCTGTCAAATATTTTTGACACTTGTTTTATGTGCTGGATTGTCAAGCACGGAGCTGCTTGTCTCATTATATTCTGATTTGCCACCTCCCTTTCTGATCCCCGCTGCAAACAACAGTGTGCAAAAAAAAAATTCCGTTTATTTTATCTTATTGTCGAGAGGAGGTAAGATGGGATCCAAGGGATCTTGGAAATCATATCCTCCACAATCACAAGGTTTCTTGTTAGGGGAAAAGTGTGGGTCTGATGTCCCAAACGCAAATCTCATAACTTCTCATAACAAAATCTCATAACCATAAAGAAGAGGAGGGGATCAAGCTATTCTCCAAAGCATCAGAAGGCAGGACAAGAAGCAACGGATGGAAACTAATCAAGGAAAGAAGCAACTTAGAATTAAGGAGAAACTTCCTATCAGTGAGGACAATTAACACCGATTCTCAATCATCCAGGTCACGGTTGTGCCAAAGGGCTTTTCCAAAAGGCAACTGGACTTTCTCTTTGTTTTTCTTTGAAAACATTTTGCTTCTCATCCAAGGAGCATCTTCAGTTCTAACTGGTAGACAACCAGATGTTCCTGAAGAGCTCTTAAGCAGGAAATGAAGATATATTCTTCTCCATCATTGGCTCTCTGGATGCCATTCACAATTAACATCTCAAGGTGCTTTTTCAAGAGGCAACTGGACTTTCTTTGTTTCTCCTTGAAGACATTTCGCTTCTCATCCAAGAAGCTTCTTCAGTTCTGAAGAAGCTGAACTGAAGAAGCTCCTTGGCTGAGAAGTGAAATGTTTTCAAGGAAAAACAAAGAAAGCCCAGATGCCTTTGCAAAAGCATCTTTGGGGAAACCAAAACCTGGATAATTGAGAATCTCCATCGACATGTCCCCAATTAAGTGGTAATTCTGACTCTTCAAGACAAAGAACCTTTCATATATCTGTCTGCCATGAATTTATCTAACCCTCTTTGAAAGTCATCCAAGTGCATAGTCATCATCTCAGCGTGTGAGAATGAACTCCACAGGTTAATTATATCTTACACAATCATCATAATTTTCTTGTTAAGGACAATTTCTTTCAAGAGTTGTGTCAAGAGGACCAGGCCACATCTTCTTCAGATTCAACAGTAGACTGATTACTTTTTTTTTTCTCATGGGCTGAAGTCAGTTTAGGACTCCTGATCATTTTTTCCTACTGTAAATATTTCTCCAAGGAGTTTGAAGATTCAAAGACTTCCCTTTTTTAAACAAAAAATAAGGGATAAACAAAAGCCATATAAGCATTGATTGAATATAACCCTAGAAATCTGAATGGGGAAAAATAATTTTCCTTTCAACATTTTGCAAAACTGGTGGTCACATTAGTTTTTAGTTAGTTAGTTAGTTAGTTAGTTAGTTAGTTAGTTAGTTAGTTGTAATGCCTACTTTCTTGTTGCTGTGATAAAATATTTTTAAGCATGTCAAGTTCAAAACAGCCACTGCCACAAATGCAGCTTTGGTATAAAAAGAGCAATTACAATTCGGGTGTTAATGTGCCCTTCATGGAGCATCATTAAAAGTTGCTGTAAGCAATATTTCTCTAGAACACTCCAAAAAGAAAAACAAAACCCACCAACACTTCTTCTTGGATTCCTGGAAGCTGCCTTTGACATGTTTAGATGGAGAGAAAAGCCAAACAACACTTCTGAGAAAGATTTATAAATATGGTGTGAGCAAACAGACAATTTATATGGATAGCAGCCTTGCAATATTTGAGAGGCTGTGACAGAGAAGAGGGGGCTGACCTATTCTTCAAAGAACCTGAGGACAGGACAGGAATTAATGAATAGAAGAACATTAAAGATAAAGAAAGCTTCAACCTAGAACTAAGGAGAAATTTCCTGACACAGAGAACAATTAACTGATGTAACAGCTTTCCTTCAGAATTTGTGGGTTTCCATCACTCAAGATTTTCAAGAAGAGATTGGATAGCCCTTTATTTGGAACGGTATAGGATCTCCTGCATGAGATACAAGGCTGATAAATTGTTCTGTCAGGAAATTTCTCCTTAGTTCTAGGTTGCTTCTCTCCTTGACTAGTTTCCATCCACTGTTTCTTATTCTTCCTTCAGGTGCTTTGGAGAATAATTTGACGCCCCCCTTCTTTGTAGCATCCCCTCAGATATTGGAAGGCTGCTGTCATGTCACCCTAGTCCTTCTTTTCATCAAACTAGACATACCCAATTCCAGCAACTGTACTTTATATGTTTTATCCTCCAGTCCCCTAATCACCTTGGTTGCTCTTCTCTGCACTCTTTCCAGAGTCTCAACATCTGTTTTATGTCATGGTGACCAAAACTGGATGCAGTATTTCATGTGTGGTCTTATCAAGGCCTTATAATCCAGTGGTGGGATTCAAATTTTTTTCCTACCAGTTCTGTGGGTGTGGTGTGGTTTGGTGGGCGTGGCAGGGGAGGGTTACTGCAAAATCCTATTCCCTTCCCACCCCACTAACCTGCTTTCCAGCTCCGTTCTCCTGTGCAGGGCAACCAAAGAAGACCCAGCGAATCAGCTGGGACTTGGGAGGCAGAGAATAGATGAGGGCAGGGCCAGTTAGAAGTGGGATTTGCCAGTTCTCCGAACTACTCAAAATTTCCACTACCGGTTCTCCAGAACTGGTCCGAACCGGCTGAATACCACTTCTGTTATAATCCAGTATTAACGCTTCATGTGATCTTGATTCTATCCCTCTGTTAATACAGCCTGGAACTGCATTGTAGATGCATTGTAGATGTCTAGGACTGCATCTACAGATGTTCTTAGTCTGCTGGTTCCAACAATCTGCTGCCTCAAGCCAATGGCCATAGGGGGGCATCTCCTTTATTGCAAAGAAGATCAATGAGCTACCTTATGAAAAGCAGGTCTGGTTAAAGAACACACCAAGGATTTCTGGGAGAAATATGACTTCAATGGCATTTGTCTTTTCTGTACTTTTCTGTACTTCATAATCTACTGTCCCTTAAGGGGCAGCTGGGCACAGGGAGTTAAGAACTGAGCACCCTTGATTTTCTATGAGCTTGGTTGTTTTCTTGCAGACATTTCATTACCCAAACTGGCCACAAGCACTGATGATGTCACCTATTCTTTTTTGTTGGTTACTAAGTTAGTCTGGGCCACCTCTTTGTCTGTCAGGCTCCCAGGCTTTGGGTACTAGAGCCCAAGAGCTGTGGTGGTGCAGTGATTAGAATGCAGTATTGCAGGCAAACTCTGCCCACTGCCAGGAGTTCCTTCCATCCTTCTCAGTAAAATGAGGACCCTGATTATTGGGGAGAAATATGCTGATTCTCTGAACCACTTAGAGAGGGCTGTAAAGCATTGTGAAGCGGTATATAAGTCTATATGCTATTGCTATTGCCCCTAGCCTTCCATCCTTCCACGGTCAGTAAAATGAGGACCCAGATTATTAGGAGCAATATGTTGACTCTGTAGACCACTTAGAGATGGCTGTAAAACACTGTGAAGTGGCATATAAGTCTAAGTGATATTGCTATTGCCACTATAATGCTACTTTTTAATCATTTTTCTCTGCCTTTCTTCCCAGGCATATAAACATGGAAAAGCATTGAGTCTCTGGTTCTCTTTCAGGCAGAATGTAGTTACTCGGATGCTAAGCATTGTGTATCCTCGTGTTCAATTTCCTGAAATAAAGCTTCCTGCTCTTTTCAAATGCCCTACATTAATTATTGCTCAGGTTATATTCCTACTATTAGGAGCCCTTGTGAATAAACCACACCAAACTTGATTGCAGGAAATACGACTTCAGCAACAGAGTGGTCAGTGTCTGGAATACTCTACCTGACTCTGTGGTTTCTTCCCCAAACCCCAAAAACTTTAACCTTAGACTGTCTACTATTGACGTCACCCCTTTCCTAAGAGGTCTGTAGGGGGCATGTATAAGCACACCAATGTGCCTATCATCCCTGTCCTATTGTTTCTTTTTATTTTTCTTATATGTATCCATTTCATGTATTCATAACTATGTTTATAGTTATACCTGTTATCTTACAATCGCTTGACAAAATAAATAAAATAAAATAAATAAAAAAATACCCCAACCCTCCCTTTCCTACCTGTTCCATGTTTGCAGCTGCAGAATAAATCATTGGCACTGGGGTAGGGAAGGAAGGAAGTCAAGGGTTGTGTTGAAAGGCGGAGCACACGAGTGAAGTTTTCTAATGCCTCGTTTAAAAGTAAGATTAATGATGAATTATATTTCCATGCAACAAATAAACAAACACACACCGAAGGCTGCCCCTTTACTTATGTGTTGAGAAATCTAGGAAGAACATATATTTTTAAACTCTTCCTTTCAGTTTTTCTACACTTCTTATTCCAAACTCTAAACAATGCTTGAAATTCCCAGCTAATAACCATTCAAGCACTAACAAGACAGAAACATGTCTAACTTCTGAATCATCACCCTGCAAAAAATGTGTTCAAAGATCCTTTCTTTGAATAGAAATAGTGCTGCACCTTCATATTCGCTCAACCTCTTGTAATTCGGTGGATTTTTAATATTTGGCAGGGCAACAAAAATATTCCCCCCTAAAAGATGTTCATTTTGGTTATCTCCTGAATGCTACCTTTCACCATTGCCTCTAGGTCACCACTGATAAAATCAATGCATCACAACTTCATTGATTTTTTACTTCAAAGAATAGAATAGAGTAGAATAGAGTAGGTAGAGTAGAGTAGAGTAGAGTAAAACAGAGTAGAATAGAACAGAGTAGAGTAGAGTAGAGTAGAGTAGAGTAGAGTAGAGTAGAGTAGAGTAGAGTAGAGTAGAACAGTAGAACAGTAGAACAGAATAGAATAGTAGATTGGTAGAAGGTAAGAATGCACACAACCAGTGAACCAGTTGTGAACGTAAGTGCAGCCCACCTCTGGATTGAATCACATTTTATTTTATTGTTTTAAAAAGCAAGCAGACCCCAAAAGCACCACTAAGAATAGCTGACTTTACTTTATTGTCATTGCACCTTGTGCAACGAAATTAAATGCCATCTTCAGTATACATTGTAACTATAAAAACACACACACACATCCTTTTCATTCTATAAAATTGAATAGAAAACCCCTGATGTTGCATTAATATTGCATTATACAGTAGAATTCAATATAGATACTGCTCTGGGATAGAAGCTGTTTTTAGCCTATTTGTCCTTGTTTTTATTATCCTGTACCTTTTGCCAGATGGTAATAGTTCAAAATAAAAAAAAGGGGGTGCCCAGGATGAGATGGATCTTTAAGGATATTTTGAACTTCCTTAAGGCAGCAGGAGCTCTAAAGCTCTTCCAAAGAGGGGAGAGGGCAACCAATGATCCTCTGGGCAATGACATTAACCCTCCAGAGTGCTGTCCTATCTGCCCCTGTGCAATTGGCAAACCAAACACAGGTGCAGGAAGTTAAAATACTCTCTATGGTTCAGCAGTTAGAATAGAATCAGAATAGCATCTGATCTGAATCCCTGTGCAGGTAAAATGCAAATTAATCCTCTTCCCAGCCCACTTGCAATCTGCAATAAGGATATATGGCTGTTTATGATAGTAGTACTATATCTTTCTGAAAAGCAAATCTTTTCCTCTGTGGGGAAAAAAAAATCACAGCCTTTATTTGTTTGGTATTCCTTTAATCATTCAAGCTCACCTCTGCCCAATACCCTCATCTGGTACAGAACAATTTAACCATTTTTTTATTATTAATTTAAGAGGCTTCCGTTGAGCAGTAAAATGGCATGGCAACGAGAGCAAAGTGTCATAAATGAATTGATTTGTCATCGGTGAGTGGTGATTTCATTACTGTGGCGATTTCCTTTCAATTATAGTGAGATGCCGGAATAACGTCCCAGCGATCTATCTATCTATCGAGAGGGATGGGGAAATGCACACAGCGACACCCACGTGTCGAGGGACACACATTTCACCCCTCTCTTTCTGATTATTGATGCCTTCCATTAATTTTTATTCCTAGCGGCAGCTTCCTGGAGATAAACAAGGTATTTTATTCAAATGGGTTTGCGCACAAGAGAGACGGAGATCAGCAGCCAAATATTTCCAACACAATGATCATGCTGGGGTCAAAAAAAAAAGGAAAAGAAAGGCAGAGGCAGGGAAAATTTAAAAATTGAAGCATGTTTGAAGATTAGTAGTTCAGGTTGGTAGTTAGGCTGTTGACTTGAGCTCCGAGCTTGGCAATATGGTTGCAAGCTCAGAGCTCAAGCCAACAGCCTAACATTAGAAATAAAATGGGAAAGGTGTAACAAGATGAAGGAGAAGCTTAGATACACTGAGGGGAATGAGACTCTTAGCCATCAGGTAAGCCCACCACAGTCCAGATATGCTGGTCTAAGATGCCAATGGCCCTACATTTGATGGAGATATGGTCGTTGTAGCCCAACACATGTGGAAGAATCAACTTGCAAAGGTATAAACTAATCTTCTTAGCAAGCAGATATGTACCAAGCATTGTGCATTCTGCCAGGAAGGGCTGGAGTAACACAGAGTACAGAACACCCAATACACAGAGTACACATTACACAATAACAGAATTGGAAGAGACCTTGGAGGTCTTCTAGTCCAACCCTTGCTCAAGCAGGAAAGCTTATACCATTCCAGTCAAATGATTGTCCAGTCTCTTCTTGAAAATCTCCAGTAATGAAGCACCCACAACTTCAGAACAATTAATCAGTGGAACAACTTGCCTCCAGAAGTTGTAAATGCTCCAACACCGGAAGTTTTTAAGAAGAGATTGGACAACCATTTGTCAGAAGTGGTGTAGAGTTTCCTGCCTAAGCAGGGGGTTAGTCTAGAAGACCTCCAAGGTCCCTTCCGACTCTGTTATTCAATTCTATTCTATTCTAATCTATTCTGTTCTGTTCTATTCTGTTCTGTTCTGTTCTGTTCTGTTCTATTCCATTCCATTCCATTCTATTCTATTCTATTCTTCATTCCATTATTCTATTCTATTCTATTCTATTCTATTCTACTCTTCATTCCATTATTCTATTCTATTCTATTCTTCATTCCATTATTCTGTTCTGTTCTGTTCTATTCTGTTTTATGCTACTCCTGTTCTCTGCTTCCCTTCCCTTCCCTTCCCTTCCCTTCCCTTCCATTCCATTCCATTCTATTCTATTCACTACTTCACCAGGGGCAGAAACATCTGAAATATTAATTTTATTCTCCATATTGGTATCCATCCTTTTTTTTTCATCAGCTGGTAGCATTTTGGCTTGATCTGAGTTTTTGAAGACAGCCAAAGCTATTTTGGAACCACCATTTTCTGAGGATACATTTGGCATTTTATAATGCCACATCTTCCAATGTCCACTACTCTAAAGTCACAGCTTAGTTCATACCAGCATAATTAATTATGAATGTCTCCAGCTTCTACATTTCAGCAGCTGAACAAAATCGCTTGAAGCCTGTGCAGTGTTTATCACCTGGCATAAATTCAAGGTGAATGGCAATTTCAACTTATACCTTGAACATGTCATTAACTTGGTGACCTCTAATTGCTAATAAAAGATTTATTATATACAAAGCATTAAAATAAGCTGTCTGCAGTACCGGGCTGAAAATCCTGCCTGATTGTCTCTATTGTAGAGGCTGAACCTGCGGAGGTTTTTTTCTTAATTTGTTGGGGCAATTCAATCGCAATAAAATCTTGCTTCCCCACAGGGTTGGAACTGATTTTTTTTTAAATGATAACTTCTTCAGTGTTTTTTTAATGACATCTACTTCATCAGTATTTTCATAAGTCATCCACTGAAGGTAAAGTAGAAGATCAGAGAAAGAGCTTGCTAGGAAAATACTAGGAAAGTTCTACATTCTAATGTTCTTCATGTCAGTATAGATAAGAATATAAGAATATAGTACTCTTGGGGTGTTTAAATGGTTGTTCTCTTCCTGGGGCATCTACAGAAGGAGATTAAAAGAATTGAAATGGTGGATCCAATTAAACACAGAATAACAAATTGAAAGATCCCTGAAGATCTTTGGAAAGGCAATCAGAGTAACAGAATAACTGAGATGGAAGGGACCTTGAAGGTCTTCTAGTCCAGGGGTCACCAACCTTTTGGACTTCAGGGACCACCAAACTCATAATTTTAAATCCCAGGACCAGAGACCCTGGGAAAATCCCAAAAAATGTCTGCAGGAAAATTCCCCACTCCGTTTTCCTACCGATCTCTTTATTTGGGATTGCAGGATACCATCTCCAGCTCCGTTCTCAGGGGATATGAGAGAGAGAGACTTTTGGCTTCATGCAAGGAAAGCAGCAGAAGCAACAGAAGTCTTTCTTTCTCTCCCCCATACTCTGCCAGAAATGAGTCTTTGTGAGACCTGTTGCGCTGGTGCAGCCTCTTGGAGCAGAAGGCCTTGCAGGGTCCCAATGACTCATTTCTGGCAGAGTTTGGGGGAGAAAAAAAAGACTTTTGCTCCTTTCCTTGCATGCAGCCAAAAGCAGAAGAAGAAAGAAGCAGAAAGAAGCAGCCCAGTAGCCAGGCCAGGCACATGGGGCGAGTGGGGCAAGTTCCCCCTCTCTGCCCTTTCCCTCCTTCCCTCACTATCTCATGTTCTTCACAATGCAAGTGACACAAGCCTTGTGTTCCCATGGGCCACGTGGGCGGCGCAGCCTTGTGTTCCCGCACAGCCTGGATTAATTACTTTGGGGGTGACATTTGTCTGCGGACCACCAAAATTTTCTCATGGACCACCAGTGGTCCCCGTCCCACTGGTTGGCAACCACAGTTCTAGTCCAACCCCTTGCTCAAACAGGAGACCCTATACAATTCCAGACAAGTGGCTGTCCAATGACTTCTTAAAACACTTCCAGTGTTGGAGCATTCACAACTTCTGGAGGCAAAACATTCCACTGGTTAATAGTTTTCACTGTCAGGAAATTTCTCCTTGGTTCTAAGTTGCTTCTCTCCTTGATTAGTTTCCACCCATTGCTTCTTGTCCTGCCCTCAGGTGCTTTGGAGAATAGCTTGACTCCCTCTTCTTTGGGGCAGCCCCTGAGATATTGGAAGACTGCTATCATGTCTCCCCTAGTCCTTCTTTTCATCAGACTAGACATACCGATTCCAGCAATTGTTCTTTATATGTTTAAGCCTCCAGCCTCCTAATCATCTTTGTTGTTCTTCTCTGCACTCTTTCTAGAGTCAACCAGTCAACATTTTTTTATATATTGCGATGAGCCAATGTTTCAAGTGTGATCACAGTGACCAAACAACCAAAGTCTCTTCCCTTTTTATATTTCTGTATATTCAACTGTGGGCATGTTGAACTCTTAATTTCCCTTACACTGATCCCTTGTGTTATTTAATCACTTGGAGCATATTTCCCAGGAAAGGATATTACAGATATTGGGAGATAAATGGGACATGTAGTACAGGGAACATAAAAATCCAAAGAGCAGTCATACTTTGCTGGATGTTAGAAGTCCATTCTCCTTAGCATCATTAGATTTGACTCCAAATAATTCAGAGTCCAGGTGTTGCCAAACTGAGTCCAGATGCAGGACTACAAGATAGGATCCGTTTGCAAAAGATCAAAGTTTTAGAATGAGGCTGTTCTCACCCCTGTTATATCACATTTCAGGTTCTTTACAGATAGTCCTCAACATATGACCAGAATTGAACCCAGAATTGATGTTGCTAAGTGAGGAACTTGCTGAGTGGGGTTTGCTCTGTGTGACAGCTTTTCTTGCCCCGTTTGTTAAGCAAATCCCTGCAGTTCTTAAGTTAATCACATGGTTGTTAAGTGAATCTGGTTTCCCCATTGACTTTGCTCACCAGAAAGACGCAAAAGGGGATCACGTGACCCCGGGACACTGCAACCATTGTAAATGTCAGTCAGTTGTCAGCATCCAAATGTAAATCACATGACCGTGGGGATGCTGCAACGATCATAAGTGTGAAAAATCTCAAAGGTGCTTTTTTTTTTCAAGAGGCAACTGGACTTTTTTATTTTTCTTTGAAGACGTTTTGCTTTCATCCAAGAACTTCAGTCTGACTGATGGTGGGGAATGGAAGGATTTATACTCCTTGCAGACAGCTGGTCATTTGCATCCTTAGAGAGTCATTGAGGCCACTTGGAGGTTTGTCTGTGTCCTCTGGATTACCTGAGTAGTGCAAATGGATGTAGAGCCTTCTTGGAACTACTGAACTACTGTCAACACAGTCCTTTAAGCAGTTCCAAGAAGGCTCCACACCCATTTGCACTATTCAAGTGACTCTGAGGACACAGACAAACCTCCAAGTGGCCTCAATGGCTTTCTAAAAGGATGCAAATAACCAGCTGTCTGCAAGGAGTATAAATCCTTCCATTCCCCACCATCCAGTCAGAGCTGAAGAAGCTTCTTGGGTGGAATCAAAACGTCTTCAAAGAAAAACAAGAAAGTCCAGTTGACTCTTGAAAGAAAAACACCTTTGGGAGAACCATGACCTGGAGGGCTGAGAATCTCCATAGACAAGTGTGGAAAAAAAGTTGCTTTTTCTAGTGCCATTATAACTTTAAACGGTCACTAAATGAACTGCTGCAAGTCAACTACCACCTCTATTTGTAGCAACCTGTGGTTACATTGGAAATCCCTCTTCCTTGGGAGAGCAAAGGGAATGGAAATAAGTTATATATTGCCTTTGGTGCCTGTTTAGGGGTAGGGGAATCCAGATACAATAAAGCGTTTAAATATGCAAAGTTTTAAAACGCTCCTTTTTGAATGCAGTGCTCTCAATTACAGCAACATATGTTAAAACTATGCATTTGTCTTGAAGTTCAACCAGGCTGATATTTCACTAGTTTTTTTTTTACTGGTGGGACTTCCTTCTTGGTCTTGTTGTTTTGGAACACATCAGCCTAACCGTCGCTGCAAAGGATTAACGCAGAGTTAAATGGGACTCTTTTCAAACAGGAGAGCAGCTCAAGGGGAAAGTTTGACCCTCTGAAATCAGAAATTCTTTAGATTCCAGCATAAACAAACAACTTTTTTTCCTTCCTTTTCTCTCTCTCTCTCTCTCTCTCTTTTGCATTCTTGCTCTCTCTTTCTCTGGCACATGTGGGGGTGTCACTGCAGCTTTCAAGCTCTCTGCAAGAAATGTAACTTTCGCACAAGAATGGACTGAAAAGGCCAGGAGGGGAAAAAACCTGCTCTTTAAAAAAACAAATGTAACACAGATGCATCTCCATCGTCCAGTTATTCCTTAGCTGCTGCAAATGGTTGGCGTTCTTTTTGAATGTAAAGGTTGGGCGGTCAAAGTCCAGAAAGTATCTCCTCCCTTATTCCCCTCAGACCACCAAATATTTTTAAGAGGCCCCTCCTCCGCATTTCACGGTCTGATCTTTTTATGGCCCTCTCATGCCTGAGGTGGGGGAGAAACCGTGTTCAGAAAGGCACAAAGTCTCCAGCTAAAGGGCTTTAATGACGCAACCTTTGTCAAATGAAAGGAAGAAAGGAGTTTCTGCATATCTCTTTTTTTGGAACATGTTCATGGCAGTGGGAAAGATAGATAGATAGATAGATAGATAGATAGATAGATAGATAGATAGATAGATAGACAGACAGAAGAGAGAGAGATGAGAGGGGGGAGGGAAGGAGAGATACAATAGGTAGATCGGTATAATATAGATGATAGATAGATGACAGACAGACAGATAGATAGATAGATAGAGAGAGGGAGGAGACAGATGATAGATAATATAGATAGATAGATGATAGATAGATAGATAGATAGACAGATGATGATATAGATGATAGATAGATGATAGATAGATAGATAGATAGATAGATAGATAGATGATAGATAGATAGATAGATAGATAGATGATAGATAGACAGACATTGATAGATGACAGACAGACAGACAGACAGACAGACATAGACATAGACATATAGACATAGACATATAGACAGACAGACATCAAAATTAGTTGACTTTCTGGGATGTCATAGAAAGCCTGGCTTAGATCCTTGGTGCTCTCTGAGCTTGATTGTCTTCTTGCAGATGTTTCATGACCCAACTAGGTAACATCTTAACAGAATGAAAGAAGAACAGAATTGTGGAGTCTGATGCTCTCTGAGCTTGGTTGTTTTCTTGCAGACATTTCATGACCCAACTAGGTAACATCATCAGTGCTAGTAAGGAGTGGGGTTTGCTATCAGTTTATATTCTGATGGATTGCCCAGTCAATGTTGGTGGGGACAGTCTTGGGGATTCTTTGGTTGGGCTGTTTGCCATTGGCTTCTTTGGCAGTTTCTTGATTGGGGTGTTGTTTACTTGATCTCCTCCACCAACACTGATAGGGCAACTCCTTACTAGCATTGATGATGTTACCTAGTTTGGGTCATGAAACGTCTGCAAGAAAACAAGCAAGCTCAGAAAGCACCAAGGACCCCTTGTGTTAACCCTGAGCTACAAATATTCTCCTTTATTAATAACAAAATTGGAAAGGACCTTCTGGTCCAATCCTTTGCTCAAGCAGGAAAATACCATTTCAGACATAGTTGTCCAATCTGTTCTTAGAAACCTCCTGTGTTGTAGCACCACAACTTCTGGAGGCAAATTGTTCCACTGATTAATTGTTCTAAATTTCTCCTGAGATCTAGGTTGCTTCTCTCTTTGATTAGTGTCCACCCATTGCTTCTTGTCCTGCCCTCAGGTGTTCTGGAGAATAGCTTGTCTCCCTCTTCATTGTGGCAGCCCCTGAGATATTGGAAGACTGCTATCATGTCTTCCCTGGTCCTTCTTTTCATTAAACTCAACATACCCTGTTCCTGCAACCATTCTTCATATGTTTATCAGAATGTTACATCTATCTTTAGAAATAGCCCTACTGCAGATCAGGCCTCTGTAGTCTGCCTTTGCAGCTTGTTAGTTGGGCAATTTGACAGATGGCCAGATGTGCAGTTCCAGACATCACACACACACACACACACACACACACAATCAACCTGTCCTCTCTACCCTTGTTAGAGAAAGTGATTTGTGATTGTTTTCCCACCTGCAGGCAATGCTCAGTAGGAGGGAAAATGAACTCTGGAGAATCCACCAATCACTTCCCTTTAACTCACCCCTCAATCCATCCAAAGTAAGAACAATTGCTGTGATAGAGCAGAGCTTGGCAACTGGGAGGGCAAATGATATGCTGATATATTGCTTCTGCCAACTCAAGGACTCCTCCCAGTCCAATAACACTCTACATTGACCGTATAGCTGTGCTCTTTATGTTGCTGTGTTCAGCCAATTCTCAGCAATTATTCTTGAGTGCATGCATTCTCTCTGCAGCCCTGAATTATCCTTCCTATCTGCTACCCAACCAGTTCCACACCAGCTGAGGCCTGCAGCGCCAATCAGCTGAGAGGATAAAGAAGAGAAACGTGCAGGGGAGGGTGGAAGGGCTGATCCTACGCTTCTCTCTTCTTTCTCCTCTCAGCTGATCATTGGGGGCTTTTTTCCCTCATTTCAGCTGATCGTCAGCTTTTTTACTACCAGTTCAGTTGAACCGGTCCAAATCAGTAGCATAACACCACTGACTCTGCCCTTTGTGGAGGACTGTGTGGCTGAAAGGCAGCTAGTTGTAAGATTCAGACTGGTGATAATGCTCTCTGGAGGAAGGAAAGATCTTGAGCTCACCCACAAGTTATTCTAAGCAGTTGTTTTTTGGTGAGTCGACAGCAGAACATAGGGGTTGGCACCTGGTTAAAAGATTTATGTGTAGAGTGTATATTTATGAAAATCATTCACCCATAATAGAATTTAAAAGAGCCTTGGGGGTGCAGGCTGTTAAAACCTAGCACTTAGCTCCAGCTGCCTGCAATTAGTGCAGGCTCGAATCCCACCAGGCTCAAGGTTGACTCAGCCTTCCATCCTCCCGGGGTAGGTAAATTGAGGACCCAAGATTGTTGGGGGCAATAAGCTGACTTTGTAAAAATGCCGCTGGGAGGGGGGGCAAAAAGCCCTAGTAATAAGCAGGCATATACAATGGAATTAAGGCTATTGCTGAGCACATTGGGTTGTGCTCCATAGATTGTAAGCCGTCCTGAGTCTCTGGAGAAGGGCAGCATATAAATGTGAATTAAAAAAAAAAGTTGCAAGACTTTTTATTTTTCACTCAGATATATCAGCAGTTATGGTGGGGTTGCCAGATGTGGACGGCAAGTATTTGCAAGGTGGCACAGTGGTTAGAGTGCAGTCCACTAACAAATGGCTGCCTGCAATTTGGCAGTTCAAATCTCATCAGGCTCAAGGTTAACTCAGCCTTCCATCCTTCTGAGGTGGGTAAAATGAGGACCCAGATTGTTGGGGGCAAGAGGCTGACTCTGTAAACCGCTTAGAGAGGGCATTGTAAAGCATTGTGAAGTAGTATAGAAGTCTAAGTGCTAGTGCTAGTGCTATTTGGATGACTATTCAGTGGTAGCAAAGAAACTCTGTCCATTAACTATCATCTAAGAGTCCCAAAAGTGCTTTTTCAAGAGGCAACTGGACTTTCTGGTTTTTCTTTCAAGACATTTTGCTTCTCATCCAAGATGCTTCTTCAGCTGTCAACTTAACAAAAGCAAAGGTCAGGCAAGCAGAGCTTGTCATCCAAAAACTTATAAGCGACCTTTAAGCAGTTTTGGATTTGAAGCTTGTCTGTGGACACCAGGATCTCATGATTAAAGCACTGGAAAGACTTTGTCCTGTTCTCCTGTCATGGGGTGGTCCTTTCCCTTCCCCACACCCTCCCTACAATTCCCCATGAGTCACTCAGCAAAAACTCCATTCATAAAGAGAGGGAGGGGAAAAACCCTCATGTGGCAGAGAGTAGCTGCCATTTAGCCAGCTTCTGAGCGCTGAGCCAAGGGGGAACACCCAGGGTGCCTGATAAAGACAAACCCACTTATCACATGCCCAGTCAAGTCATGTATTTATACTAATTTTTGAACTTAAAAGCTGTCATTCTGAGTCACTATTAATCTGTCTGGTCTAGTCGCTAACCATAAATGGAATAATCCATGCCCAGATCTGAGTAGCAGCCCTCAGGATGAGCAGTTCCCATGTCAAGATACTCTTGTTGTACTCAGAAATGAATAATTAACTCAACATTGGGTCTCAAAACATGTCTGCCCGAGAATAAAGTTGTTGTTGTTAGTGTCTAGAATGTGTTGTAGATATGAGAGAGGACCTGCTGCATTAAGGTTGTTTTGCAACCAGAAAGAGTGCAAAAAGAGCAACAAAGTTGATAAGGGGTCTAGAGGCTAAACCAAGGGTCAGCCACCTGTGGTTCTGGAGCTGCAAGTGGCTCTTTCATCCTTCTGCTATGGCTCCATGTAGCCGATCAGCTCCACAATTGATAGGGCTTTCAGTTAGGACAGGTGAAGGAAAAAGGACACTGTGCTAGGAGGAAACTCTATGGTGGGGAAACTGGACTTCTGGTCAGTGGATGAAAAAAGATGCCATGCTAGGAGGAGACTCTATGGTGGGGAAACTGGAATTCTGGTCGGCAGAGGAAAAAGGACGCTGCGCTAGGAGGAGACTCTATGGTGGAGGAACTGAACTTCTGGTCAGCTCCAGAATTGAACAGGGGGCTTCTGGTTAGGACCTTTGTGGCTCTTTGAGTGTTTAAGATTGCCAACCCCTGGGCTAAACTGTATGATAAATAGTTAGTGGAAATGAGGTATGTCTAGTCTAATGAAGAGAAGGACTTGGGGGGAAGGTTCACATGATAGCAGTCTTCTAGTACTTGAGGGACTGTCATGGAGAAGAAGGGTTCAATTTATTGTCCAAAGCACCTGAAGTAACAGGTGGAAGATCATTAAAGGGAGATCCAACCTAGAATTT
The DNA here is from genome assembly GCA_009733165.1 of Naja naja. NCBI lineage: Eukaryota > Metazoa > Chordata > Lepidosauria > Squamata > Elapidae > Naja > Naja naja. Next base: position 91,932,917 of record CM019151.1, read on the forward strand.
AGAAAAAGAAATTCCTGATAGTAAGGATGATAAAGGCTTGCTTCCAGGAGTTGTGGCGCTCCATCACTGGAGGTTTTCAAGAAGTGATTGGACAGCCATATGTCTGAAATGAAACAGGGCCTCCTGCTTGAGCAGAGGATTGGACTAGAAGACCTCTAAGGTCCCTTCCAACCCTCTGATTCTATGTTGTATGTAACCTTAGTCCTGGTCTGTTTTTGTTGTTCATAGACCATCTAGATCTTTGTTTGAAGGCACAGCTCAATCCCACCATGTTGCTTTAGGGTGCTGTTATGAATCTAAGGTGAGTGAGCTCCCATCACTTGTCCCAGCTTCTGCCAACCTAGCAGTTCGAAAGCACGTAAAAAATGCGAGTAGAAAAACAGGGACCCCTTTGGTGGGAAGGGAACAGCATTCCGTGCGCCTTCGAAGGCGTTAGTCATGCCAGCCACATGACCATGGAGACGTCTTCAGACAGCTCTGGCTCTTCGGCTTTGTAACGGAGATGAGCACCGCCCCCTAGAGCCAGAAACGACTAGCACATATGTGCAAGGGGAACCTTTACCTTTACCTATGAATCTAAAAAATAGACAAATCTCCTAGGAAAACTCAATTTGCTTGTTCAGATGGGCCCCAACCCAGCCATTCACAAGGATAAGACGTCCTTCTATCTGCATAAACAGCTGTTGTGTCTGTTGTCGGTAATAGACAGTACATCAGTGGGAACTCAAACAAATGTTACTGTTTTTGGTTAATAGCAAACCGATATTCTATGATCTGTACATAATTCAGTGCTCCTATAAGAACAAAGCAGCAATGGTCTTAGATATAAAAGAATCAGAAACCAGATAGCCTAAAGGATTATAAGACAAAGTATTTACAAAAGCCAGCTTTTTTGGATAAAGTTAATAAAACAGCCAGCTATGCAGTTATGAAGCAAGTTTGGGGTGGATTCATCTCGAGGAAGTTCTAGGAGATAAAATTAAATGGGTTGAATTCTGGGAAATAGTTGAGAGAGGATGCACTCTTCTGCACTGTAGGTGAATAAATAGCTAGAAATGTCTCAGAATGTAACTACCAAAAATGATTTTACATATTCTAAGAAATCCATTTGTGAGTCACCCTACAGATTCCATTTGTATTATCAATTTCATTCAGAGAAGTTAAGTTGATGTGCCCTTTTGAATAAATTTGGAAAATAAATTAGATTCTGACTTCCAAACTAATCCCAATGAAATATTTTAGTGGCTGTGTTAAAGAGCATCAGAACATCAGCAAATCAGCTCCAAATCTTTTTGAAGCAATTTAGGGATGTCTCATTCAGGAATATCCTGAAATATTTGGGGATGGCTGAATTGACGCTACCACCTTTAAACCAATATTCCAGACGAATATTCAAGAGTTCTATTCGAGCCACACAAAGCACTGTCTATCATAGTAACAGATATTGGTTTAGCCACACACACCAAACTGGCTATTAAGCTCATATAGCTTTTAAAATAGGAATACTCGTGATATGATCCAGTGTAATGTCATACTGACAATGAGATTGAAAAGCTAATGTGAATAAGGAAATAGGCTCACAGTAAAATAAAGATATTTCTAGACAAAGTTTATTTGCTGACATCAACATTTGATTTCATTGCTGGAATTTTACAGCCAGTCTAGACATTTTTCACTTGTCTTCTTTTCTCAGGCTTGCTTCCTTTTCTTTCCTTTTTCCTTTCTCCTTCCCTTTCATTTCCTACTCCCCTTCCCCTTTTTTCTTCTCTCTTTCTTCTTCCCCTTCTTTTTCTTCTTTTCTTTCTTTTTTTACCTTCCTTCTTTTCCCTTTCCATAACAAATCTGCTAAGAAAGAAAGAAATGCTGCATAATATCTTTTTGATTGAATAAAGTATCTTTTTATTCTGATGAATAAAAACACTCAAGAATGTTTTTCCCAGGGTGTCCTCAGTGTTTTTATACACAATATGATTGCTATTTCCACTGCTATTTTCACACCACTCCTTAATAACTTCAAAAGATGTGTTACATTCACAACCTATCTTTCTTTCCTGAAACTTAAGCCTGACTACAGAACTACCAAGGTGGTCTCCTACTCAGAGCAAATCAAAAGTAAGGTGGTTGAATTCTTTGTTTGTAAAAGGTATCTTCATATTTGCAATAATTTCCCTGAGGATTTCCAGTGTGATATAACCCTTTGACACATCATAATCTGGAATTCTTCCAACAACAATATAAGATTCCATGTGCCACAAAATGACAAAAGGCCAGAATTACAGCACCTTTTATAAACTGAGGACACCACTAAGGATGCTGGGATAGTTTGAAAGCAACTGCAAACCTCTGGATTCCCAGGGTGTCCTCAGAGCTGGACAACCGAGTTGGTTTATTTCCACAAGCTGCAGTGAAACTAAGGCAAATGCAGAAGGAGCTTGTTTCATTACATCCTTGCTTAGAGATGTTATTGTTTGATCCTTCCATTAGAGGGAGCTCTGTCCCCACCCTCTATTTCCCATTCCTGGGCTTCAGGTCCTTTAAGGGGAATGATGCCTCCAAGGTTTGGCAGCTCCCTTCTCACTAATCCAGACAACAATGAAATTGAGCAACAGGCAAGCAGGGTACATGGAGCTAGCCTGCTCAAGATTTGTATTGTGTTTTCCTTATATAAATCAAAATCGAATCATCATTTTGATCAAAATTTGATCAAAATCAAAGGATATATATGCACACGTGTGTGTGTGTGTATGTGTATATATAGATATAGATATAGATATAGATATAGATATATATTGATACAGATATATATATATATATATATATATATATATATATATATATATATATAAAATATATACGAAAACATATATATATATATATATATATATATATACATTGATATATATATTCATAGATTTTCACGGGCAAAGGCATGTAGGTCTTGGTGTATTTGGGTCTTGTCCCGTGTAAGATTGAGAATACCTTGGCAACGTTTCTAAATCTCATCCGTCATCTTCAGGCTGATGTCTTCAGCTTCGTTCTTCTGGGAGAAGTGTGTGATAGTGGCTGTTTTCACACACTTCTCCCAGAAGAACGAAGCTGAAGACACCAGCCTGAAGATGACGGATGAGATTGGCTGTTCTATTCTCAATCTTACACGGACAAGACCCAAATACACCAAGACCTACACACACACACACACACACACACATATATATATATTCTTTCAAAAGACCATTTTGATTTTTATAGGAGAGGAGGGAAGGGAAGGGAAGGAAAAGGAAAGAAGAAGGAAGGAAAAGTGAAGTGAGCAGAGAGAGGAGAGGAGAGAAGGGGAAGGGAAGGGAAGGGAAGGGGAGAGGAGAGGAGAGGAGAGGAGAGGAGAGGAGAGGAGAGGAGAGGAGAGGAGAAGAGAAGGGAAGAGAAGAGAAGAGAAGAGGAAGAGGAAGAGAAGAATGAAGGTACTGTAATAATGATTAAGTCACTGGGTTTTATTTTATTTTATTTTTATTATTTTATTGCTTTATGGTTGTTTTATAGTCACTGGTTTAATGCTGTGAGTCGCCCAGAGTTGATTAAGATGGGCAGCCATATTAATCTTTTCAATAAATAAATCAACAAATCAACTGGAAGTTGCATGTTCTCTAAAATCAGACACCTACAATCTGTAGTTCGGGGATGTCTTCTAATTTACTAGAAGATTTCATTTCCCATTCAAAGTCTCCCTATAACTAAATGTAATAGCTTAGTAAAGATTGAAACACTTCTTGGTTTTTAATCATGCATGTTTGGTTATAATTTGGGCCCCTCTTAAATGTGTTCCCACGGGATGTGTCCATCTTCTCTCTTTATTTCTTTTCTTTCTGGTTTTCCAAGTTGCCACATCACTGCCTGAGAGTCAAAAGAACCATGTCAAACTCTTTATTGGAAAAAAAAACTATAAAAAGAAAATTTGGTAACTGTAACAGAGAAAAACCATCTAATGTCTTGTGCTTGCGTTATGCTCCTGGCCTATATGAAAATTTTAAGAGGGACTATAATTAAGTTATGAGAGTCTCTGTAAACAGTACAATGCAATAAATCACCAGCCAAGATTTCTCTTCCTTCACAGGCACGAGTGCATATTTCTTCCTTGTCTTAAACCTCTCCTTTAGCCCCTCTGATAGGTTGACACCAAAAACGTATTAGCTGGTCTTCAAGAAGCAGTTTTTCAAGGCTGCAAATTTACTTGAGGGAGGTGATAATGTGACAATATAAGTATTACCTCCCAATCATCCTTCAGTCAGCTTAGAATTTATAAATAAACAAAAGCATAAGCAGCTACAAGACTTCATGGCAAATGTCCGTTTTCCAGACACTGAACCTCTTCTTCACCACTAGATGAACAGTCTCAGACCCAACTCAGATTGATAAAACAGAACAGAATAAGGGAGTTGCAAGGGACCTTGGAGGTCTTCTAGTCCAACCCCCTGCCCAAGCAGGAGACCCTATACCATTTCAGACAAGAGGCTGTCCAGTCTCTTCTTAACAACCTCCAGTGATGGAGCACCCACAACTTCTGAAGGCAAACCCTCCCACTGGTTAATTGTTCCCACTGTTAGGAAGTTTCTCCTTAATTCTAGGTTGTTTCTCCTCAATTAGTTTCCATCCATTGCTTCTTGTCCTTTTCCTACAGGTGCTTTGGAGAATAGCTTGACTCCCTCTCTTCTTTGGGGCAGCCCCTTAGATATTGGAAGACTGCTATCATGTCACCCCTAGTCCTTCTTTTCTCTAGACTAGACATACCCAATTCCAAAAAGCTTTATTGCAGAAAAGGAGGATTCCTTAAGCTCAATAATTGCCCCCCTCCCCTTGCAGTGCAAAGAGGTCTAACATTTTGTAGGACGTTATTCCAGAATTTCAAATCTTGACTTTTTTTCCCTTCTTTTTTGAGAGTTAATGGATACTTAGCCATTCAACTGATAACTTTGGAAGAAAGCCGAACCATGATTAATGGTGGTCTCCGGCCTGGTATGTTTCTGACTTATCTCCACCCTTACAGATACGCTCCTCTCCACTCCAGACAAAAGGTATACTGTGAGATATTAAGATAAGATCCACCACAAACAGTACTTTGATATGCCCTACTGGATTGCTTGCTGGAATGTGCTTCTCGGTAACTTTGTCCTTCAAAACAGATATGGTGTCTGGGAAAACCTTCAAGACTAATCAACTTTATTTGGACTGAGGCTTTACAGGACAACAGTTCATCAGATGCACAGAGCAGATTCACTATTAGAAGACTTCAAAGACACAAGATGATGAAGGAAGAAACAAGATGAAAAGCTGACAATGGTGACTAAGAGGAAGAACTCGGAAAGGTGACTATTTCCTTATCGATTAACAATGTAATGGTCTAAAAACCCATCATCCCTGTTTAAGCCTTCTATAGTAGACTGGAATTTTATGGTGTTGTTAGTTGTGAAGTCATGTCTGACCCATCACAACCCCACGAACAATGTTCTTCCAGGCCTTCCTATCCTCCACCATCTTCTGGAGTCCATTTAAGCTCACACCGACTACTTTGGTGACTCCTTCTCTGCCATCTCCTTCTTCTTCTTTTGCCCTCCATCTTTCTCAGCATGAGGCTCTTCACACTAAAATTAGGAACATAAAAGTATGTTTGAGATTGCTGGTTGCCTGAAAAAAAAAAGAGATGGAATTTTTAGGAAAAAAAACACATGGTGACAGGAAAGCCTCAGTTACTTGAGGCTATCTACAGCTGTGAGCCTGCTATGTCTTCTCCTTCATCAGAGAGAAGAAGCAGACTCAGAGAGAAAAATTGGAAATCTAATTTATTGACATGGACTAAAGTAACAGAATTTTGAAAGTTTTCCTTCCCTTCCTCTTATTCTAAAGAGAGTGAAGGCAGAGCTAATTTGAGTTTCGTTCTCTTCTTTTCTCAAGGTTAAACAATGTTTTGCTAGCTGTCAAGTTCCTTCTCTGAGGTTTTTTTCTGTACATCTCTACTGATAAGTACCAGAGTTGCTCAGGATAGAGTCAGAAAAAGAAAAGAAAAAAGCACCTGACTTGAGAGAGGAAGAAAACGATGAAAACTCTAAGAATATAATCTCACCTACAGGAGACATGAGATCTACAGGTATGCATATTAAGTCTTTCAGGCAAGTAAAGGAGGAAAAATATGTAATCTTTCTGCTATGTTGATGCCTATTGACTCTAGTGGTCAAGAGGTTCATAGGTGACAGGAAGCCAGAGAGTACAAAATTGAGATTGAAGATGAATATACATGTCCCAGGATCATGTTACAGGATCCAATTTGGATTGGTCACAGGGACCAGAAGTTTTGTCTCCCAAGCTTTTAGACTCGTGCTGGAGCCCATCTTCAGGGAACTTCTAGTGAAAGACTCTGTGGTTGGACATATTTCCTAACAATTATTGAACAGAGGCTGCTATTTCTGGGCCAGTAAGAGTAGTTGGTTCAGGCTATGGAGCATAACCAGTGGTGGGATTCAGCAGGTTTTCACTGGTTCGAGAGAACCGGTAGCTAACTTTTTGTGCAGTTTTGCAAACCAACTGAATAGCGTGCCTTGCCATGCCCAGCCCTGCCTTGCTCCTCCCCTACCCTCCCAGTCACTCCTTGCCTTGCTACCCAGCCGCCTGCCCGGCCACCCAAGGTTACAAGGAGTGGCTAGGAGGAGAGGATCAAGGTAGGGCTGGGCGGGGCAAGGAGAGGCTGAGCAAGGTGAGGCACCCCAAATGTGAGTGATGTTGAGTTAATCATGCCCACCAAGTCACATGACCATTCAGCCACACCTATCCAGCCAATCATTAGGGCAGAGAACCAGTTGTTAAATTATTTGAATCTCACCACTGAGCATAACCAGAAGTCTTTAGTGTAAATCTTGGTGTTTTTTTTCATTCTTTGTAGGAATGAAGAAAACATCTGATTAAAAGAAGGAACTATAGAAATCAGGTTACAAAAAGCAATTTCGATGCTTTGGTCCCCCATGTAATTCCAAGACCTGTTGACCTCTCTTAATGGGAGAGAAGTTACTGAAGTCCAAAGAAACTAAACTGGACCTCCAGATGCTTTCTTTGCTTGCCTCTCAATCACTTGTCGAGTTCATCCATTAGTCACCTCTGCTTAAGTTAACTTATACTACATTTATGAGACTACTGAGACATTTGGATCAAGGAGAAAAAGAATAGTTACATTTTACATATAACAGTTTGAGGTCTTTTAGTCCCACAGCTTCTGCAAGCTTTGGAGGCCAAAAACTAGCCCCGTTTCCAGGGGTGGGATTCAAATTTACAACCATGTTTTGTGGCCATGTGACTGGGTGAGCGTGGCTTCTTTTATTTCCAGCACACAGCCTCAAAGCCTCCTGGGGGCATTTTTGCTTCCGGAAGGCTTCCCTGGGGCCCAGGAAGGAAAAAAATGGAGTATAGGAGGGGCACAGCATCCCCCTATGGTCCATTTTCGTGGCTTTTGGGCCTCAGGCAAGTCTTCTGGGGGGCATTTTTGCTCCCAGGAAGCTTCCCTAGGGCCCAGGAAAGCAAAAAAATAGAGTGCAGGGGGGCAGCACCCCTCACATGCCCCTCTCTGCCTTCCTGGGCCTCAGGGAAGCCTCATGGGTGAAGCAATAAGACAGCGAGGGGGATCCCAGCACAGCTGATCATTGGAACAGCTGATTGTCGGGAGGGGAAAAAAAGAAATACCTTAAGGAGTGACTGGGCAGGGGGGACACAGTCAGCGATGTCGAGCATGCATGATAAGGACTGACTGGGCAGGGAGGGGAGGAGCCAACCAGCGGCACGATTTGCCAGTTCTCCGAACTGGGCAGCATCATAACAACCAGTTCTATAGAACAGGTCCGAACCAGTAGAATCCCACCCCTGCCCATTTCATCACTTCCTGTTTTTCCAAAAATACCAGAAGTGATGAAACAGGCTTAGTTTTCGGCCTGCAAAGCCTGCAGAAGCCTTCCTCAATCCTTTGGGAGGCCAAAAAGGTCTCAAACTGGCTGAAAATCAGCTGTGAGGCACAGTGCAGGTAAGGGGCAGTAGGGGTGGGTTGGGTGGGGATTACGCATGCATGCATAGGGGGCATGGGGAGACGTGCATTGCCTTCTGGGTGCTGGCATGCAAGTGCGAGCATGCAAGCACGCACACAATTTTTGGCACAGGAGCCCAAAAAGGTTAGCCATCACTGGACTAGGGTGATGCAATATTCCAATATTTGAGGGGCTGCCACAAAGAAGAGGGGTCAAATTATTTTTCAAAGCACCAGAGGACATTGGATGGAAAATCAAGAAGAGAAGCAACATGGAATTAAGGAGAAACTTCCTAACAGTGAGGACAATTAACCAGTAGAACAACTTGCTGTCAGAGGTTGTGGGTACTTCACCACTGGAGGTTTTTAAGAAGAGACTGGACAGTCACTTGTCTGAAATGATATATCTCCTGCTTGCAAAGGGGACTGGACTAGAAGACCTCAAAGGTCCGTCCATCTCTATTCTGATTGAGTGATTGTTGGAAAAAACTGGCCTCAAAATTCTCAGGACATCCTTGTTCCCCACATTATCTTCAACAAGGAGTTCCCCTCTGATTATGAAACCAGGGTGACATCAACAATCCCCCTTTGTTCAACATGGACCTGTTGAGTAATTTGCTATTGTTTGGTTTATTTAAAAAGTTAGATTCAGCTGGATATTCTGGAAGTTAAAAAGCTTTAGCCTGCCTGGAACATTTAGATATGCAGCTGTATAGAAAGCCAGCTTTTCACCAACAGTAATAACCAAAGATTTCAAGGAATTACATCATCTGCTGACCCAGTTTTTGTCCTCATCAAAAAGACAATGTACTGTTTCATTGCTAAAGAGAATGTTAGTTCTCTTTGTTGACAAGACAGACCACAAAGAAACTACATACTTTAGTTTTGACTGACTCTCCCATTATTTCCTACCGCTGTCTTGGCTTCATACAAATCTGTGTACAGTCATCGCTATGTCTGAGCATGGGTCAGTCTAGAATTTAGGAATAAACTATTTGAATCAATCTACATTGATTACATTATTGTGAGTACTATCACAATGTAAATGTTTGCATTGGAGATTATCTATTATTTTAGACAGAGGTCTTTTTACAGAGGCACGATGGAGAGCATTTTAACAAACTGCATCATTGTTTGGTTTGGTAGCCGCAGTGCATCAGATAGAAAGTCCCTACAGAGAGTGGTGAGGACAGCAGAGAAGATTATAGGAAGCTTGTTTCCCATTATTCAGGATACTGCTTATAAAGCGCTATGTGCTTAGAGCTCAAAGCATTGTTAGAGACCCCACACACCCACTTCATGGTCTGTTTCTGTTGCTCGCCTCTGGGAGGAAGCTTTGAAGTATCTATAACAGGACTATCTGATTCTGTAACAGCTTTGTTCCCTATATGCCATCCAACTGCTAAACTCGCAAGTTTCATTTTTCTCACCATGTACATGTATGCATCTGAACTAGACTGTGTTGTTTCTCTGTGTCATATATGTGGCTTTATGCATAATTTTGTATTTATTTATTTTGTCATGTTTATGTAGTGTATATTGGAGGTGGTGATTCTTTGAGAGCTGTATGCATCGAAATTTCATTTTAATCTGTGCCAATTAGTGTACATTCAAAGAGACAATACAGTTACTCTAAGTCAAACTTTTCCATGGAACTTTAAAAAGAGGCACCATTTAAAGGTACAGAAGAGTGTGAAAAGAAGTACTAGCAGTTCTTTGGGTGGGGCAAGTGTTATTTTTCTGGAGGGAGGTTCCCCTGGGACATATTTTCAAATAAAAATCCACAGCATTGTTTTTGGGGAAAATGTCAATCTCCAGCCAACTCACTGGTTCTCTGCGTATGCTTTAATTAAGCAGAAACAAGCTATGCATGTCGAAAGCACAAATCCCTCTATTTGTAAAAAGACAAGAAAACCAAAAGGAAGTGGTTTGATTTTTGTGAGTCACTTAGCACTATTATTAATCACTATTTGGGGGGGGGAGCCATCCAATGGAAGCATACATTATCAGAACATCAGAATAACAAAATAACAGAGTCAGAAGGGACCTTGGAGGTCTTCTAGTCTAACCCCTGCTCAAGCAGGAGACCCCATACCATTTCAGACAAATGACTTTCAAGTTTCTTCTTGAAAGCCTCCAGTGATGGAGCACCCACAACTTCTGAAGGCAAGCTATTTCACCGGTTGATTGTTCTCACCATTGGGAAGTTTCTCCTTAATTCTAGGTTGCTTCTCTCCTTGGTTAGTGTTATGTATGCAGGTTTAAAGTCATTGGTTTAGTTTGAACTGTTCTTGTAAAATGTAAGAAATGATTGGTTTAAAAGTGGAAAACCCTGCACTCTGATTGGCTGGCAACTGCAGCTGCTGGCTATAAGTAGCAGCCGCAGCCCAGCCAAAGTGGGTTCGTTCTGAGCTGTAGTCACTAATAAACAAAGAGCTTGAAGCACTCCGCCTCTGTCTCTTCATGCAAACTTAACAGTTAGTTTCTACCCATTGGTTTCTTGAGGTTTTTAAGAAGAGACTGGCTGGTCGCTTGTCTGAAATGGTATAAGGCAGTAGTGGCTAACCTTTTTTGGTTCCCGTGCCGATAATTGCGCGTGTGCTTGCTTGCATGTGCTCATGTGCCAGCACCCGAAGGCAATGCATGCTGGGCTCCCACACCCCCTGCGCATGTGTGTGCAATCCCCCCTTGCACACCGAGCATCTGCACATGTGCGTGCAATTTATTTATTTATTTATTTATTATTTGGTCTTATATGCCACCCTATCTCCCGAAGGACTCAGGGCGGCTCACATAAAAACAACGAATACAAAAGTTAAAAAAAATTAAAAAATATTAAATCAATTAGGACCAAATAAATATTTAAAACCCTACCACAAACATTTAAAACAACCCCCCCCCCTTAGTCCAGGCCGGCTTGTTCAAATAGCCAAGTCTTTAGGCTTCAGCAAAAGGAGCAGAGGTCAGGGGCCAATCCTAGCTCCAGGGGAAGCTGGTTCCACAAAGTGGGCAACCCCACAGAAGGCCCTAGGGACCGCCGACAGTGTCTGGCTGCTACCCCAAGGGAGGCCACTGTCTGGCTGATGGCAGGCATGCAGGGCAATTGGTGTTCGATGCTTTCCCCAACCTGCGCCGTGCATCTCTGCGCATGCGTGTGTGATTCTTCCCTTTCATGCTGCGCACCTGTGCATGCAAGCTTGATTCCCCTTGTGTGCAGTGTTTCTGCGCATGGGTGCACATATTCTGCACACACCCCTCCGTTTCCTGCACATGTGCGCCAGATACCCAACAATCAGTTGTTGGGCGGCGGCGTGCATGCACATGCGCAGAGGGCCTCTTCCAAGCAATCTCTCACGTGCCAGGTGAAATGGCTCTGCATGCCACTTCCAGCACGCATGGCATAGGTTCACTAACACAGGTATAAAGTTACCTGCTCGAGTAGCATGTTGGACTAGAAGACCTCCAAGTCCCTTCCAGCTCTATTCTGATTGGGTGGCAGCCTCTGTGTGCTTTTTGACAAAACGAACAGCTTTTCCAAAGGCCATTTGCTGTGAGTGGGTGTGGTCCCTCCCCCGGGCACTGGAGGAAACAGCGGTAAGCCCTGGCCATTTGTAAAGGAATTGATTGGGTCAGCAGTGGAAAATCCATCTGCAAAGTTGTATCAACAAGAGCTAAGAGTGGAAAATCACTGGCAAGGAGAAAAGGGTGTGGGTGGGTGGGTGGGTGGTGTGGGTGGGGGACACTGACAAGTTCCCAGCCAGCTTCCGGAGGCTTCCCAAACCAGCAGCAAAATGCTTCAGAAAATGTATCTGACTTATGCTAAACTCCTTACGGATGGCGAATGCCCTTTTAGAGAGGGTGTTTCATTTAATAAGGCTCATTATATTAGCTCCACCTAAAGTAATCAGTGGCTCTGATGAGAGCCTGCGCCAGTGTTCTTTTATTTGATCTGGGAATAAATTAGCACGTCTTTGCTTTGCTATCTTGCTTCCTTGTGGAGTTTTCTCCCCCCCCACACACACACACACACAATACATAAACATGAAGCTGTCACTGTCAGGAAAATCCATAGCTTCTCTCTCCTTAACACATTCCCCCCACCCCTTCTTTCCTGTTACACAGCTTTGATTTTATTTAAAGAGGATTTCCTACCATCCCAGTACTCCCTTTAAAGTATGCTAAGCACATGATGTTAGCTTTCTGCTGCTGCTTGTTTCCTGTGCTAGGGGAAAAGGAGGGGCAGACACAGAGTCTCCGGCTGCAGCAGAAGATGTTACTATCTTCAACAGATTAACAGAGTTGGAAGGGAACTTGTAGGTCATCTAGTCCAACTCCCTGCCCAAGGGACCTCTTATCACCCAGCATTTTCCTTTTGGCCCAAGGGACTCGATGGTTTCTTGGGACTAGGAATCAAAAGTGTTAGTAGACAGCCCAGAAGGGATAGTTGTAGCAATAGCCCTTAAACTTATATACCACTTCACAGTGCTTTCCAGCCCTCTCAAAGCGGTTTGCAGAGTCAACCTCTTGCACCCAGCAATCTGGGTCCTCATTTGACTGACCTCAGAAGGAAGGAAGGCTGAGTCAACCTTTAGGAGGAAGGAAGGAAGGAAGGAAGGAAGGAAGGAAGGAAGGAAGGAAGGAAGGAAGGAAGGAAGGAAGGAAGGAAGGAAGGAAGATAGTAATAGCATTTAGACTTATATACTGCTTCACAGTGCTTTATAGCCCTCTTTAAGCGGTTTACAGAGTCAGCACATTGCCCCCAACAATCTGGGTCCTCATTTTACCCACCTCAGAAGGACGGGAGGCTGAGCCAACCTTGAGCCTGGTGAGGTTCGAACTGCCAAACTGCAGGCAGCCGGCAGGCAGCAGAAGTAGCCTGCAGTACTGCACTCTAACCACTGCGCCACCATGGCTCACCATGGATGCCGAGAAGGTTCCCGCATTACTAGATAGCCATCTTCCAATATTTGAGGGGCTGCCCCAAAGAAGAGGGGGACATTCAACATGTTTTCCGAAACCCCAGAAGGCAAGACAAAATTGGACAACCGTTTGTCTCAAATGGAATAGGGTTTCCTGACTAAGCAAGGGGTTGGACTAGACCCTTCAAGGTCCCTTCCAACTTTGTTATTCTGTTGTTCTGTTAAAAAATAATGGATAGTAACTTTCTCCTTCCCTTCCTCCCTCCTCTTCTCTCCGTTTTCTTCCTCCCACCCTCCCTCCATACATTCCTTCCTCCTTTCTTCCTTCCTCTTCTCTTCTTTCCTCCCTCCTTTTTTCCTCCCTCCCTCCCTTCCTCTTCTCTCTGCTTTCCTCGCTCCCTCCCTCCCTTCCTTCTTATACTTTGCAAACTCTGATTTTTCTTGTTTTTCATCCCAATATTGGTCAGAAATGATGCTGCTAAGCCCCTTGTCTATTCCCTTTTCTCCCTTCTCTTTAACAACAGAAAGAAAACTGGAAACTTTTTCTCTCACACCGGGATATGATTGTAATAAGCAACCCTGAAATGCTAGAAATTATATTTACCAACATAGATTAGCTAGCATGATTCATTATTGAACTGCGTGTAATGAATGCATGCTTCATCTTGTCCTTAATATCCTACATAGACTCCCTCCAGCTCCTTTGAGTTATGGCAAGAACATCCGGAAGAAAAACCCGAACCACCTCCTGGCAATGTCCTTATATAATAAATTGTTAGTTGACTTAAGGACGTGCTGCTGTAATGCCAGCTGTGAAATTGTGATTTGCTTTTCCACAAGATCCTTTTCTAAGGAGAGTTCCAAATGGAAATCGTCTCTAATATAACAATAGAAGAGAATCTTTTGTTGCTCAGGTTTCAACCGTGGCCTCTGTGGTGCTCTCTGAGATGGGTTGTTTTCTTGCAGATGTTTCATATATGTACCACCAGCAATCCTAGGTGTAAATTGATTATCTTCCTCATCCATCCATGCTGCTTTCACCCAACCTATTCCAATTCATGAAAGTTTCCAGGTCCTTTCCTGTTTTCCTAACTCTTTGCATGTCAGGTGCTATCAACCAGATCTAAAGATTCAAATTGACTACTTTATTATGGTCCACCTATAGGGCAGGAATCTACCCTAACTCTTTGCCACACTGATGATGTTATCTCATTGGGTAATGAAGTCTTTCAGAAAATCACCAAGCTCAGAGAGCACCAAGGACCCCACTGCTTGCCTTCCCTTGGGAACATACAGGTAAGGTTCCATGGAACTTATGACAGAAATTCTGGGATCCAGCTTAAGTCTCTTGTGGCTGCGCAAAGACTCAAGGCTAGTTCCCCACTTGATCCCTCCTCTTCGTCTGGCTGGGCGCTTCCCAACATCCCATTAGAATGTATCGACTAAGACATTCAGAATGTGCCTATTAAGAAAAGCACATAGAGATGCACATAAGAGAGATGGACATGAAAACAGAGCAAAATAAATGGAAACATAGAAGAATAGAATGATGAGTGAAGGCTCTAAACTTTGCCAAAAAACCATTTGGTGATCTCATGGGGTCAGGGTTAAATCTGGTGAGGCAGGACTCAATTATTTTCAGGGCAGATAGAGCTGTCCTTGTAAACATGAAACAGATATCTCTGACTTTCAAAGTTGAAAAAGAGCAGTCAAGAATCAATGCAGTCAAGTCAATGCAAGAAGGGGAAAAAAACCCAGTGGTTTTAAAAACTCCTGAGATGACATATATATGACTAGTTTCCTGGGTTCTGCAGTAAGTTGATCTTCTGATCACCATAAAGCAACCTCTATAGTTACGTGGAGTCTATGAAACTTTGTGTTAAGTTTGCATGAAGAGACAGACGCGGAGTGCTTCAAGCTCTTTGTTTATTAGTGACTACAGCTCAGAACGGACCCACTTTGACTGGGCCGTGGCTGCTACTTATAGCCAGCAGCCGCAGTTGCCAGCCAATCAGAGTGCAAGGTTTTCCCGCACTTTTTAAACCAGTCCTTGGTGGCTCAGGCTGTTAAATGCCTGCTCTTAAGATCCAGCTGTCTACAATTACTGTAGGCTCGAATCCCACCAGGCTCAAGGTTGACTCAGCCTTCCATCCTCCCAGGGTAGGTAAATTGAGGACCCAAGATTGTTGGGGGCAATAAGCTGACTTTGTAAAAATGCCGCTTAGTAATAAGCAGGCATATACAATGGAATGAAGGCTATTGCTGAGCATTGGGTTGTGCTCCAAAATTGTAAGCCCTGAGTCTTCGGAGAAGGGCGGCATATAAATGTAATTTTTTAAAAAAACTGTTAATTGTTGATATGCCTGTGCCAGGTCAACTTGGCAAAAACTGTGCCCTCCAAGGAATGTAATAAATGATGCACTACTGGAACTGGATATGTGCTCTGTTGTAGCATGGTTCATTGTCCCCTTGTAGTCTCCACAGATTCTCACTGACCCATCAGCCTTGACTGGTGTGACTATGGGTGTCTCCCACCTGGAGTGATCAGTGGGCTCTAAAACCCCTTGGGCTATTAGTTTATCTAATTGTGCATCAATTTTTTCCTTTAAGGCAAATGGGACCCTTCTGGGTTTTAAATGGATTGGTTGTACCTTGGGATCTAGGTTAAAGGAGATAGGGGTCCCAAGTACTTGCCTAATCCGTTGCTGAAGACCTCTGGAAACTCAGACTTCAAGGCCTCTTCCCACTCAGTGTTGCTCACGTGATTGATGCCAGTCACCTCAATGCCCAGCTGGTTGAACCACTCAAGGCCCAGCAGACTTGGCGGTCCTTGTCCACGATGGTCAGTGGTAGGTTTGGTGTGGCCCTTGAACTTCACGCGAATTCTCTTGTTCCAACTACTGGAATCTTGTTCCCTTGGTAGTCTTTAAGAGTCAATGCTTGCTTCTTGAAGTGCTTCTTCTGGATGTTGGGAAGAAGACTGTGAATAGTGTCCCATGACACCATAGATAGGTATGAGCCTGAGTCCACTTCCATTTGGCAAGGCCTTCCTTCAATAAATACCTTGACATGCACTTTTCTACTTCTTAAGGGTGATGAATGACCAATGGTGACTGTTTGATGAGTTTCATTCTTCCCATTTGCTTCTGTGCTGCCCCATTTTCTCACAGAAATTGTTAGGCTTGAATTCTTTGTCTTTGCTTGTAGAAAACTTTCTTCTGATGGGTGGAGTTCTGGATGATTTGCAGACTCTTGCTAGGTGTCCTCTTTTATCACAACGAGGCAAATGGTGTCTAAAACTTGCATTCAGTGCGGGGTGGCTTCCCCACAACCTCTGCAGTAGAAATCTTGCCTCTTTCTTCCTAGGTCTTTCTTTTTCCTCTCCATTCTGAGTCTGTAAATTCCTTCCTCCACCTCACTACAGTCTGACTCAGAATCTATTTGCTCACAATGGGTTGTTGTGGACTTTTCCACATCAGGATGGCTTGTGGCCTTGTTGATTTTCTTCATGGCTGCTGCTGAGGACTTGGTAGCTTCTGCTGAAGAGGCCTCTTCTATTGCTTCCTTCAGTGTGATCTTAGGTCTTAGTAATAACTTGTTCTGAAGCGCCTTGTCTTTAAGACCCAGAACAAATCGATCGTGCATGGCCTCTTCTAAATTGTTAAATTCACATGCACCCCAATGTCTCTTAAACTTGCCACAAAGTCGCTTCGCTTCGCTTTCCCTTGATCCCGATGGTAAACTCGTGTTCTTAATGAGGCACGATACTTGTGGTATGTAATGGGCTCTTAACAACTTTTCTAAGTCAGGCCATTCCATTACCTTCACGCCTGCAGCTCCGCCAATGCCTTCGCCATCTTGAAAACTGCCGGACGCAGTGTGAGAAAGACCGCCTCTTCCGCTTCTCGAAATGTCGGCAGATCGCTTTCCTTCCAGATATATTTGGAAACAATCTGCATATGACTCCCAGTCTTCTGCCATTGAATTGAACGGGGCTGGGGTGTTCAGCGCAGCCATCTCTCTCTTCTGTTCTGCATTGCCTTCTTCTTCAGGGAGATCCCACCCTCGTCGCCAGTGTTAAGTTTGCATGAAGAGACAGACGCGGAGTGCTTCAAGCTCTTTGTTTATTAGTGACTACAGCTCAGAATGGACCCACTTTGGCTGGGCTGCGGCTGCTACTTATAGCCAGCAGCCGCAGTTGCCAGCCAATCAGAGTGCAGGGTTTTCCCGCACTTTTTAAACCAATGATTTCCAACACTTTACAAGAACAATTCAACTAAACCAATGATTTCAAACCTGCATACATAACACTTTGACTGAGAAATTTCAGAGTGTCAACATTCGTGGTGGTGTTTGGTTTGAAGTTAGATACATTTTTTATACGTTTGTTTTATTATACACTTGGAATATTGCATCTAGTTCTGGTCACCACAATATTAAAAATGATGTTGAGACTCTGGAAAGAAAGCAGAGAGGAGCAATAAAAATGATTAGGGGGCTGGAGGTTAAAACATATGAAGAACAGGAATTGGGTATGTCTAGTTTAATGAAAAGAAGGACTAGGGGAGACATGATAGCACTGTTCCAATACTTGAGGGTCTCCTCAAATGATAGGGGGTCAATTTATTTTCCAAAACATCAGAAAGTAAGACAAGAAACAATGGATGGAAACTAATCAAGGAGGGAAGCAACCTAGAACTAAGGAGAAATGTCCTGACAATGAGAACAATCAACCAATGGAACAGCTTACCTTCAGAAATTGTGTGAACTCCATCACAAGGCTTTCAAAATGAGACTGGACAACCATTTGTCTGAAATGGTATTGGTCTAGGGCAGGGGTCTTCAGACTTGACAGCTTTAAGACTTGTGGACTTCAACTTCCAGAATTCCTCCTCCAGTCATGTTAGCTGAGGAATTCTGATAGTCTTAAACTTGCCAAGTTTGAAAACCCTTGGTATAGGGTCTCCTACTCAAATCAGAGGTTGAGGACCTCCAAGGTCCTTTCCAACTCTATTATTCTATGTTCTTATTATGCTGCTATTGGATAGCTGAATTTGGAGTTCCATTCATATGTACTTGTAGGAAAAGGTCCACTCCAACTCAAAGAGTTTGGTTTCTGAGTAAACATGGAATCCGTAGGACTGCCTTAGGCCAATTTGAGCCTCTCCTTTGCACAAAATTTGACGCTCACAGCATTCCTGCTGAATGCGATGCCTTGTTTGCTAATTTTTAAGTAGCTGTTCAAATACAATCTCTTCCAGTTGGTGTCAAAGTTGCCGGCTTTTATCGTGGCAAATTAGAGACAGTCCAGTCCATTCATCAAGGGGCAAAATCAAGAGCCTGTCATGATGCCCCAGCCTAAGTATGGAACACATTGCTTTGATTTTAATTATTAAATGAGGAGCTGGAAAATAGGTCAGCAATACTTGGCAAGGATCACAGATTTGCTACCTAAAGTCGTGTTGGTGTGGGGGGGGTTCCCCCATTTTTAGAATGAAAAGGTTAAAAGCATGCATTAGACTTCTGTAAACACCTTATTCTTAATTTTGCTTTTAAAGTCTCTGCCTGATGCTCATCTTTTCCATCTCTGGAAATTCTGTTGCTATCCCACATGCAGATTCATAAAAAAGAAGGAAGAACTAGCCGATGTTTTCTATGGACATGTCAATCTCAAGACTGCTAATGAAGAGATAAACTACATTAGGCTAAGTCCATCTGATATATAGATAAATGTCTATGGAGATTCTCAGTCATCCAGGTCAGGGTTGTCCCAAAAGTGTTTTTTTTTTTCAAGAGGCAACTGGACTTTCTGGTTTTTCTTTGAAGACGTTTCACTTCTCATCCAAGAAGCTTCTTCAGCTCTCCAGCTCTTCTCTTCAGCTGATGATGCTTCTTGGATGAGAAGCAAAGCATCTTCAAAGAAAAAACAGAAAGTCCAGTTGCCTCTTGTACAAGCACCTTTGGGTTTATCTGATCTTCAAAAAAAGGGAAAGGACAAAGGAATGGAATGGAATAGAGTGACTTGACTTGATTTAACTAGAATAGAATAGAGTAGAGTAGAGTAGAGTAGAGTAGAGTAGAGTAGGGTAGAGTAGAGTAGGATCGGATCGAATTGAATTGAATTGAATTGAATTGACACAGTAACAGGTCAGCCAATGGGGACTGTTTGGAAACAGAAACATAATATTTGTTTGTATGGGGCCATAAGTGACTATTTGGAGTCTGGGCAAGGCTTTGACTTGCTGAACTGTATATAAGAGTTGGCTTGTCCTCTGTAACCTAGGCCGCTGTATCTCTCTACTCTGTAATGACTTGCTGCTGTGACTATTGCTTCTGTGTTCCTGATTTTGTATGCTGACTTCTGCTGTATGGTATTGTACATAAAAGAAGTTTTTCTTATGTGTATGAATCCTGCAGAATTATTTACTTGCGTGCTGGTCAGATGTGCTGCAAACTCTGACAAAATCATCACGGGATCTTCTTGGAACTGGATGCCTTGGATGACTGAAGCTTGAATGATTGAGAAGCTTCATAGATACATAACCCTGATGGTTGACTCAAGGGCCTTCAAGGGTCAAGAGTCCAATCGTCTAAACTTTAAGCACAACTGGAACTATGAACATTTCCAGAAGCTGTACAGTGATGTTGTTGCTCCTTAGAGAGCATCATGCTGTTAGGGAACCCGCTTGCCATAACGCCAATACCGTCGATCTCCTGATTAATATTAGTGAGCGCAGACACCAGTCACAGAAAACATCTGTGAAAATATCTGCGACCCACCTTTAGCTGCACAACTAGGGACTTGAGCTGTCACCAAACTTTTTTCTTTTATCACCATCTCTGATCTCCATCGATAGAGGACTGCAACCCCAAACAGCTTGATTTGAGGAGTGTGGGTAGCGGTGGCAATTCATAAATCTCTCTAATCGTCTCTCTCGGCTGATTTTACAAGCAATTGGAAACATTTACCAGGGTTGCACACCATCCTTGCACAGTGGGGGTGGGGGGATACTCCACTTTAGGGTACTCATCATATCCCTAGTACTCATCATATCCCTACTGGAACAGCCGAGGCCACAGATGGAGCATTATTCTACTTTTTGTCTGGTCTTTGCTATGTTCATTTTAGACTGCCTTTAAACCAGGACCAGACAGTCTCATGCAGAAAATGTGTTCTTCTTCTTCTTCTTCTTCTTCTTCTTCTTCTTCTTCTCTTCTTCTTCTTCTTCTTCTTCTTCTTCTTCTTCTTCTTCTTCTCCTCCTCCTCCTCCTCCTCCTCCTCCTCCTCCTCCTCCTTCTTCTTCCCTTCCTCTTTTTGGTTTGAATTAGATTAGAAAGGAGCAGCCAAAACAAAGGAGGACAAGGCTCCTGAAGACTTCCTGACAAATTTCATTTCCATCACTGTGCAAAATTGCAGCTAGATGGTGTCTTAGCAAAGAAAATTCATCGATACGGTACTTACTCAGAAATGTTGCACTGGGGCATGGAATTACAGGTATCCAAATGATGCTTTTCTTCCAATAGCAGCATCCCATGCCTGCAAAGGATTTAAAAAGAATATAGTTCTTGATATTGCAAGGGTAAGCTAATGAGACCTCCTGGAAAGATGCTTTAAAAAGATATTTTTTTTATTCGCATTTATATGCCACCCTTCTCCGGAGACTCAGGGCGGCTTACAATTTTTTGGAGCACAACCCAATGTGCTCAGCAATAGCCTTCATTCCATTGTATATGTATATTTTGGTGGTGTAAATGACTTAAGTTTCAAAAAGGGGCAGCTGCTTTTAAAAATGCCAAGATAGGTAACTAAATTGTCATTCACACCACAACTGCATTGGTGAATGACAGGAATGTCTGATTTTAAAAATAAAGTTATTTATGATTCCTTCCTCCCAATATTTTTTTAAGACCACAGCATCTTCATTTGGCTTCACACAGGAAAAAGATCTGGGATCACGTATTGTGATAAGCCATGGTTAGCTTTATCATTGCTTATTGAATAATGGCATGGGTGAAAATTGTACAGGTTCATACAACCCCTAAACCATATACCAAAGTTTATAAACTACCTGGGTTCACATAACACATTCAGCAAGCAAGCAAGCGAGCCACCTTTTCATAATGTCAAACTATACAAAACCATTCCAAGAATCGTCTCATCAGTATACTGAGGGAAACACATTTTAAACATTGTCTCTGGTCTGGTAGCCACTGAGTTTCCCTGGATGACACTAGAAGCTGGCAGCAAACTGCAGCCTGGTGGAGGGGCCTTTTGCTATCCCATGAGCTCATCCTCTATTCATCCTGTATCTGTTGGGTTGGAAAGTCCCTGATTTTCCAGGTATACAGGTGATCTCATTTACTAACATCACCACTAGTCTTATGGATTGGTTGGGAGGTTGCACCAATGTGGTTGAGGGGTTTCACCCATGTGGGATCTATTCTCCAATCCCAATGCTGTATCTATGCTGTTCTTTTCTGCTTGTAAAAATGGTATAAAAGTAATAAACACCACGTATGTGGTCAGACATCTTTGGACACTGAAATGACTGGTTATTGAATCCCTACACTCTGGTGCTTTTTGTCAGGTAGGTAGATAAGATAGGATTGCAAAGTGAGGGCACCATGGAATCCTGAAGATGTTGTCCAGTATAACTTTTTATTAACATATATCCAGACTGGAGTTGAACCCTCAGAACATCCAATCAGATAAAAAGAGTTCAGATTATTATCTATCTATCCTTCCATCCATCCATCCATCCATCCATCCTACCCTCTTTTCTTCCACCCATCCATCCATCACAGTGGTGGGATTAAAACATTTTTACTACCGGTTCTGTAGGTGTGGCTTGGTGGGTGTGGTGTGGCTTGGTGGGCATGGCAGGGAAGGATACTGCAAAATCCCCTTCCCTCCCCACCCCACTAACCTGCTTTCCAGCTCCGTTCTCCTGTGCAGGGCAACCAAAGGAGACCCAGCTGATCAACTGGGACTCAATGTGAGGCAGAAAATAGATGGGGGCGGGGCCAGCCAGAGGTGGTATTTGCCGGTTCTCTGAATGACTCAGAATTTCTGTTACCGGTTCTCCAGAACTGGTCAGAACCTGCTGAATACCATCTCTGATCCATCATCTATGGATGGTCACATGGTCACTCATGCATTCATCAGATAGGAGATAGGAGAAAGGGATTTTCATCCAGTCTGGTGGCTGGAGGATAAAACATACAAAGAACAGTTACAGGAATTGGGTATGTCTAGTTTAATGAAAAGGACTATGGGGGTCATGACAGCATCGTTGCAATATTTTATTTTTTTTATTTTTATTTTTATTCATATTTATATACCCGCCCTTCTCCGGAGACTCAGGGCAGCTTACAATTTTTGGAGCGCAACCCAATGCGCTCAGCAATAGCCTTCATTCCATTGTATATGCCTGCTTATTACTAAGCGGCATTTTTACAAAGTCAGCTTATTGCCCCCAACAATCTTGGGTCCTCAATTTACCTACCCCAAGGGGCTCCCAGAAGGACGAGGGGGTCAACCTAATCTCCAAAGCACCTGAAGGCAGGACAAGAAGAAAGTAATCAAGGAGAGAAGCAACCTAGAACTAAGGAGGAATTTCCTGACAGTGAGAACAATTAACCAATTAACCAGGCTTGCCTTCAGAAGTTGTGGGTGCTCCATCACTGGAGGTTTTTAAGAAGAGTTTGGACAACCATTTTTTTTCTGAAATGGTCTCCTGCTGGAGCAGGGGGTTGGACTAGAAGACCTCCAAGGTCCCTGCCAACTCTATTGTTCTATGTTCTGCCACCATGGGGTCAAAACAGCCAACACGCACATTAAAAAAAACAAAAACAAGTGAAGCTTTTGTCACATTGCCACAGCTGCCTTCTTTCATTTCTGTCCCTTAAAAACAGGAAGGGTCATCAAATTGAAAGAGACAGGAGAACCATTAGGAAGGCCAAGTTTGATCATTGATCGGTTAGAACAACCAAGAACTAAGGTATGGCTGTAAAAGAGAGCAGATGTCCCTTTGATAAAAAAAACATGGAGCAGCTGCATGTGCTGTGAGTGGTGCCACAGTTCTGACAGCAAGAAAAGGGCAGAACATCTTCAGTCTGGAAATAGCCTCAGGTAACTAAAAGAAGCAGAATAAATGATGATAAATAAGGGAAAACAATGCAGAGTTTTGTCTGGAACTACCACTGATGAGAAGTCACAGAATCCAGGGTTTAGTCTGGCAGAACTGACTTTTATTTCTTTTAATGTCAGTTCACAGCAGAAAACCCTTGCTTGAAAACTAGCCACATCTGGGTTTTTTTTCCCCCTAAGTTCAGAATGATGGCTTAATTTTATTCTTGCTCTGTGCTCTGTCTGGGCGTGTGTCCTTCAGGCTTTTTACTGAATTTTTTTTAAAATAATGCTTTTATGGCATTGATTTGCTCTTTGTGGTAACCAGTTTTTAAAGTGTGCTTTGAACTTTGATCTGATGTGAACTGCTGGCAAAAGCCCATATGGCCATATAATGGGCTTTCTTAAGTAATTTTGTTGAAATGTAAAATGCTGAAATGACTTTTGATCAGTCAATCCTATGATTGACTAAAGTCTAGAGGATCTTGTTAGTCTGTCTATATATTTAAATTGTACAAAGATGCTGAGCCCAGCTTTGTTCTTCAAACCAAAATCTTTATTGTACAAGCAGCTTAATTCAAATAAATTTACAGAAAGACTTTTACCAGTTTCTTGTGCCTTCTTTAAGTTTCTCTTCTCTCAGGTCTTACTTGGTTTCTCTGCCTATGCAGTTAGGTTTTCTGAGTCCTTTAACTTAAGAACAAACCCTATAGAAACTTAGACCTCTTTAAGAACTTAAAACTGTTTCAAGGCTTTTCCCTCTCTGTCTCCTTTTCTCTTCTGGCAAGAGGTTCCTCCACCTCAAGCTTCTGAGGTACTCTGTTAGAGCAGGCAAGGAGAACAATGGACCCCAATAGACACACACACTCAGACTCTCTGTGTGTGTCTTAGTGTGACTCTGCTCTCCGTGAGGTAAATTGCCTGTTGGGCTGCCCCTTATATACCAAGGGGCGTGGCTTGTGATGCCACTCCAGGGTATCTGCTGTTACCTTGTCATTGGTGGATTTGGTTTGCCTTCAAATCCCCACAAGTTGTAAACTGCATAGCAACACCAGAAAGTTCCAATTTCTGACAAATTTGGACCATATTCCCTTTTGTTTTTAAGGTAAACTTCCTTTCTGGTGAAGCGGTAGTGGTAGATTTTTCTGTTTTTCATTTTTATTTTCCAGAACAAGGATCTCATTTAAAATATTGGCACAACCTTCTCTTGTCGGTATGGATTTCCAACAGATTCCTTATCCAAAAAAGAAACTGTGTTTTTCTTTTATTAAAAAAAATACACCACGAAAAAGTACAATAGCAAAGTGTTATGTATGCAGGTTTAAAGTCATTGGTTTAATTTGAACTGTTCTTGTAAAATGTAAGAAATGATTGGTTTAAAAAGTGCGGGAAAACCCTGCACTCTGATTGGCTGGCAACTGCAGCTGCTGGCTATAAGTAGCAGCCACAGCCCAGCCAAAGTGGGTTCGTTCTGAGCTGTAGTCACTAATAAACAAAGAGCTTGAAGCACTCGCGTCTGTCTCTTCATGCAAACTTAACACTGGCGACGAAGGTGGGATCTCCCTGAAGAAGAAGGCAACGAGAACAGAAGAAGAGAGATGGCTGCGCTGAACACCCCCAGCCCGTTCGATCCGACGGCAGAAGACTGGGAGAGGTATGCAGATCGTTTCCAAATGTATCTGGAAGGAAGCGATCTTGCCGACATTTCAAAAGCAGAAGAAGAGGCGGTCTTTCTCACGCACTGCGTCTGGCAGTTTTCAAGATGGCGAAGGCATTGGCGGGAGCTGCAGGCGTGAAGGTAATGGAATGGCCTGACTTAGAAAAGTTGTTAAGAGCCCATTACGTGCCACAAGTATTGTGCCTCATTAAGAGACATGAGTTTTACCGTCGGGATCAAGGGGAAAGCGAAACGTAACGACTTCGTGGCAAGTTTAAGAGACATTGGGGTGCATGTGAATTTAACAATTTAGAAGAGGCCATCTTGCGATCGATTTGTTCTGAGCCTTAAAGACAAGGTGCTTCAGAGCAAGTTATTACTAAGACCTAAGATCACGCTGAAGGAAGCAATAGAAGAGGCTTCTTCAGCAGAAGCTACCAAGTCCTCAGCAGCAGCCATGAAGAAAATCAACAAGGCCACAAGCCATCCTGATGTGGAAAAGTCCACAACCACTCATTGTGAGCAAATAGATTCTGAGTCAGACTGTAGTGAGGTGGAGGAAGGAATTTATAGACTCAGAATGGAGTGGAAAAAGAAAGGCCTGGGAAGAAAGAGGCAAGATTTCTACTGCAGAGGTTGTGGGGGAAGCCACCCCTGCACTGAATGCAAGTTCCTAGATACCATCTGCCTCCGTTGTGAAAAAAGAGGACACCTAGCAAGAGTCTGCAAATCATCCAGAACACTACCCAAAAGAAGGAAGTTTCCTGACAAAGAATTCAAGCCCAACAACCTCAGTGAGAAAATGGGGCACAGTACAGAAGCAAAGGGAAGAATGAAACTCATCAGACAGTAACTATTGGTCATTCTTCTTCTATCAATAACAGAAAAGTGCATGTCAAGGTACTAATTGAAGGAAGGTCTTGCCAAATGGAAGTGGACTCAGGCTCATATTTATCTATGGTGTCATGGGACACTATTCACAGACTACTCCCAAACATTCAGAAGAAGCATTTCAAGAAGCAAGCACTGACTCTTAAAGACTACCAAGGGAACAAGATTCCAGTAGTTGGAACAAGAGAATTCAATGTGAAGTTCAAAGGCCACACCAACGCTTGCCCTGACCATCGTGGACAAGGATGCCCAAGCTTGCTGGGACTTGAGTGGTTCAAGCCACTAGGCAGGTGACTGGCATCAATCACATGAGCAACACTGAATGGGAGGAGACCTTGAAGTCTGAGTTTCCAGAGGTCTTCAGCGAAGGATTGGGCAAGTATATGGGGACCCCTATCACCTTCAACCTAGATCCCAAGGTGCCCCCAATTTGTTTAAAGCCCAGAAGGGTCCCATTTGCCTTAAAGGGAGAAATTGATGCACAATTAGATAAACTAATAGCTCAAGGAGTTTTAGAGCCCACTGACCACTCCAGATGGGAGACACCCATAGTCACACCAGTCAAGACTGATGGGTCAGTGAGAATCTGTGGAGACTATAAGGGGACATTGAACCATGCGCTTCAACAGAGCGCATATCCAGTTCCAGTGGTGCATCATTTACTACATTCACTTGGCAGGGGTACAGTCTTTGCCAAATTGGATCTGGCCCAGGCATATCAACAATTAACAGTTGATGATGGCACTGCAGAGGCCCAAACCATTGTGACTCATAGAGGTGCTTTCAAATGTAAAAGTTACAATTTGGAGTAAGCGTGGCACCAGGCATCTTCCAAAGCCTTATGGAAAGGATGCTCCAAGGACTGCCAGGGGTAGTACCTTACTTTGATGATGTGTTAATCTCTGCTGAAAATGACATTCAGTTACAAGGACTCAGAGAAGTCCTTACCAGATTCAAAAAAGCAGGGTTAAAAGTCAAGGAAGAAAAATGCACTCTTAGAACTGACAAGGTTGAGTTCTTGAGCTATATGATTGACAAGCATGGTATCCACCCCACAGATGCCAAGGTTCAGGCAATCAAAGAAGCCCCTAGACCAAAATGTAAAACAGATTTGCAAGCCTTCCTTGGACTCATTAACTTTTATCACATGTTCCTACCTCAGAAGGCAACCATTGCAGAACCACTGCACAGATTATTAGACAAAAAGTCTGCGTGGGTCTGGGGCAGAAAAGAACAATCTGCATTTAACAATATTAAAAGACTAATCACGTCTGATGCTGTACTGATATGGTTCTCTGAGAATTTGCCTGTTGTACTGACTTGTGATGCATCCCTTTGGAGGGGGTGTTGAGCCACAGGCTTCCCAGCAGGAGGGAAGCTCCTATTGCATTTTACTCTCGCACCTTGACTAAAGCAGAGAGGAACTACAGCCAACTGGACAAGGAAGCCTTGGTAATTGTTGCAGCTGTCAAGAAATTCCATGAGTATTTATATGGGAGAACATTTACCATTGTCACAGATCACAAACCTCTGTTAGGCATTGTGGCAGGAGACAAACCTAGCCCACTATCCTGTCACCAAGAATGCTGAGGTGGACTGAATTTCTTGCAGCTTATTCATACAAACTCATCCACAGGCCTGGAAAAGACATTGGGCATGCGGATGCTTTGAGTCGCTGCCCACTTCCTTCTCACACTGAGGACTTTGCTCCTGAGACTTACAGCTTTTTCCTAGAAACTGTTGCCAAGCTTCCAGTACACGCTGCTGAAATTGCCAGAGAGACTGCCAAAGACACTGTATTGGCTCCTGTTATAGGCTGGATTAAGAAAGGTTGGCCTCTTCAAGATCTACCTCAACTTGCCCAACTTTTTAAATCCAGGCAAACTGAATTACCTGTATTAAGAGGATGTATTTTGTGGGGTAACAGGGTGGTTATTCCTGCAAAACTACAAAAAGAGGTTTTGGAAATGTTACATGAGGGTCATCCAGGTATTGTCAGAATGAAGGGATTGGCCAGGAGTTATGTATGGTGGCCAGGTATTGACAAAATGGTTGAAAACTGGGTTGCATCTTGTCCCAACTGTCAGGTAGTCAGGCCTGAACCACCTCTAGCCCCCACACAGGAATGGAATGTCCTAGGGGCCCATGGTCCAGGATTCACATTGATTTTGCTGGCCCTACCAGAGGGCACACTTTCCTTATTATAGTTGATGCATATTCCAAATGACTAGAGGTTATCCCTATGGCATCCACCACAACTGAAGCTGTCATCAAACAGCTTAAAAGCTTTTGTAACTCACGGGTTACCTGATGTGCTTGTTTCTGACAATGGCCCTCAATTTACATCCAACCTTTTTGAATCATATCTAGCACAACAGGGTATCAGACATGCCCTGACAGCCCCTGGGCATCCTTCGCTAACGGCCGGGCTGAACATATGGTGCGATTTACCAAGAAAAACTACAGCAATTGGGTCCAGGGATATCACTGAGAGAGTTGAAAAACTTCTCAGTGTTCAGCATATCACTCCCAACCCCTCAACTAATTTGTCCCCAGCAGAATTGTTGATGGGTAGGAAACTCAGGTCTCCCCTTGATCCTTCATCCCACTTACGCACCCAAGCACCACTAGATTCCACTAGCAAAATTAGCACATTCACTGTGGGTGATTCTGTTTATGCTAAGAACCTTATGGGTGAACCATTATGGATTCCTGCTGAGATAACCCAAATCACAGGCCCCAGGTCTTACAGGGTACAAACGGAGGATGGTATCCTCTGGAGCAGGCACATTGATCACTTAAGATCCAGATTGCCTCAGGAACATCGCTTTTGCTCCTCTCTGGTTCCCATACCTACTGCCTCTTCTAGGGGGGAAGGGGAGGATCATGTAATGAACAAGCAAGAATCAACCCCATGTGTAACGAGCTAACACGACAGGAACCATCCCAAAACCTGTCACAATACCAACAACCATTTTCACAAATGGAAGATTGCACATCACTACCTGATTTAGGTGCTGACATTGGGTTGGAGATGGATTGGGAGGAGAGACCAGGTTGTAGTAACCAAACAGGTTCTACCATTACTACAAGTCCTAGTAAGGAAATGTCAGCAGACACATTTCCTCCCTCACAAGGTGAGAACCTTAAAACATCTGAACCACGTAGGTCTCAACAGCATGCGTAAGAGCCCCACCTATTTAAAAGAATACATTAGATAGGCTGGGGTTTGAGTATGGACTGAACCTAGTGGGGAGGGTGTTATGTATGCAGGTTTAAAGTCACTGGTTTAGTTTGAACTGTTCTTGTAAAATGTAAGAAATGATTGGTTTAAAAAGTGCGGGAAAACCCTGCACTCTGATTGGCTGGCAACCGCGGCTGCTGGCTATAAGTAGCAGCCACAGCCCAGCCAAAGTGGGTTCGTTCTGAGCTGTAGTCACTAATAAACAAAGAGCTTGAAGCACTCCACCTCTGTCTCTTAACACAAAGGGGTGACAATCCTTCTTTGCAGGCTAACTAGCCAAAAAAAATGATCAGTGACATCATTGCTTCCAAAGTTAGCTCCATGTGAGCTCCCAGAAAGCTTTTGTTCCTTTCTAATCTCCTAACCTTGTCAAGGTACAAGAGAGAGTTGGGCAGGCTATTAGGAAAAAGTTTGTGGTGTCAGAAACCAAAAAACATGACTTCAGCCAGGGTGAAAACACTTATTCACTTGTTTCTCAGGAATTCTGTCACTCCCTCATTACAAATCTAATCTTCCCAAACCTGATTTCAGGCTCAGATTCTGTAGACTCTGAGGTAAGTCAACCACCATCTCACAATATTCACGTCCAGAGTAGAGTAGAGTAGAGTAGAGTAGAGTAGAGTAGAGTAGAGTAGAATAGAATAGAATAGAATAGAATAGAATAGAATAGAATAGAATAGAATAGAATAGAATAGAATAGAATTCTTCATTGGCCAAGTGTGATTGGACACCCAAGGAATTTGTCTTTGGTACATATGCTCTCAGTGTACATAAAAGAAAAAATACATTCATCAAGAATTATAAGGTACAACACTTAATAATAGTCATAGCAATCAAATCATACTAGGAAACAGTCAATAAAAATTGTAAGAATACAAGAAACAGTCATACAGTCACAAGTGGGAGGGGATGGGTGATGAGGAGTGATGAGAAGATTAATAGTAATAGTAATGCAGACTTTGTAAATAGTTGGACAGTGTTGAGGGGATTATTTGTTTAGCAGAGTGATGGCATTTGGGAAAAAAACTCCCTTTGTGTCTAGTTGTTCTGGTGTGCAGTGCTCTATAGCGTCGTTTGAGGGTAGGAGTTGAAACAGTTTATGTCCAGGATGTGAGGGGTTTATAGATATTTTCACAGCCCTCTTTTTGACTCCTGTGTTTTACAGGTCTTCCATGGAAGGCAAGTTGGTAGTAATTGTTTTTTCTGCAGTCCTAATTACCCTCTGAAGTCTGTGTCTGTCCTGTTGCATTGCAGAACCAAACCAGACAGTTATAGATGTGCAGATGACAGACTCAATAATTCCTCTGTAGAACCTGTGGAACACAACCCAGATTTTGTCTGCATTGTGTCTTTCGGCAGGTCAGGCACCAATTTGGGTCTCAGATCTGGCCACTTTACAAAGTGATCCATGGTTCCACATGGACCCAAGCCTTTCTGCAGAATATGATCAAAGATGGAAGTCACAACAGTGATATCGAACAAGTGGTCTTTTATGGGGGTGATGCAACCACTCTCTTGACTTTTTCATGTGTGCTGTGGCCACCATCATTAACATTTGGACCATATTCTGCAGGCTTCTTTGTATGGACCTCTCTTGTATGGACATTTTCAGCAGCACTAGAAGCAGAGGTGGCATTCAGCAGGTTCTGACCAGTTCTGGAGAACCGGTAGCAGAAATTTTGACCAGTTTGGAGAACCGGCCAATCCCACCTCTGACTGGCCCCCCCCCATCTCTTCTCTGCTTCCCATTGAGTCCCAGCTGATTGGCTGGGTCTTCTTTGTTGCCCTGCACAGGAGAACGGAGCTGGAAAGCAGGTTAGTGGGGTGGGGAGGGAATGGGAATTTTGCAGTATGCTTCCCCTGCCACGCCCACCAAGCCATGTCCATGGAACCAGTAGTAAAAAAAATGTGAATCTCACCACTGATGCTATCCTATCGAGGTTGGTGTGGAGCCCACATATTATTTTATTCTGAAAGAACGGGTTTCTGTGCCATTGCAATCTGTCAGGAACCGAGCTTCATTTAAAGCTCCTTTCATTTAAATTTCCTTTCAGAAATTCTCAGGCTTCGGAGAGATTTTGCCAACATGAATTAAAGGGATTATATGATCTTAGCATGTGAGCTTTGCACAAATAGGTGTGGGCAATAGAAACCCAACCTAACGGTTGTTTAAAAAAGAAACAGCTCTTCCTTATCAACCTTTTGCCTTAAAGCCTTTATGCAAAACGGCTACCTCTGCCTTTGTATCTGCCAGCCAGGTACTGCTTCCTATTTTTGTGTCTTATGAGAACATATGAAAGCCACTGAAAAGGACAATTTAACAGTCCTGACTGATCTCTGACCCCTTAAAAAAAAATAGACCGAACTCCAAGCTGCCAGAAGAAAGTTTTATTCTTGGAATTATCAACTGTAATATTATCATTCTGTATTTTAGATGATCATCTTTGCGGTCTGCATGTGTTTCTTAACCTGCTAATTCTGAATTTTCTAGTTTTGCTTAGGATGGGAAACTAGATATGTAACTAGGTTTGAATGGAAAATCTTGACCGTATATTCAGCAGTCAGTTGTTTCTCACCTCAACAGTCGCAATACTCTACAGTGAATACCTCAACATAAGAAAATAAATAAACCAGGGTTGCTAAATAAATCACTCTTCACATTGAACAGACTGGAACAAATGTACTTGTCTTTTTTGCATTTTTATAAATCTGTAATAATGTTCAGAAGAAAGCAACTTTTTAACCTTTCTGAATTATGCTAATTTTGTACAAACAGAAGTTCTCAAAATAAAATGTATTTAGTATCAAAAGAAAAGAAAAGAAAACCAACCTAATGTCACAGTTATAACAAATAGCAATAGCCCTTAGACTTATATACTGCTTCACTGGGCTTTCCACCCCTCTCTAAGTGGTTTACAGAGTCAATATCTTGCCCCAACAATCTTGGTCCTCATTTTACCGACCTCATGGGTAAAAGGATGGAAGGCTGAGTCAAACTTGAGCGGTCAGGATCGAACTGCCGAACTGCCGAACTGCTGGCAGCTGGCAGTGAGCAGAATTAGCCTGTAGTACTATATTCTAACCACTGTGCAACCATGACTGGAAGAAAGCTTGGAAAAATCTGTTTAGTTTGCTTTTAAAAAAAATGGTGTACATTTGCACCACACACCAATGCCAATGGCCACTATTCTCAGTTGGAAAATTTGTGCTAGATTTAACTGGCTGCAAGCTGCAATAAATAATTTTATAGTGCAATTGTAAGCAGAAACAATGATCAGAGATCAGAGTTCCCTTGGAAATGTTCTGCCCTGGAACACCGGCTTGTAAATTTGGACTGTTGCAATTTAAGGGCTGGCTCAATAGTAGTAACTTGAGAGAGATGTTGGAGTCCTAGTGGACAATTGGTTAAATATGAGCCAGCAGTGTGCTGCAGCTGCCAAAAAAGCCAACATAATTCTAGGCTATATTAACAGAGGGATAGAATCAAGATCACATTAACTCTTAGTATCACTTTATAATGCCTTGGTAATGCCTGTGGGCTCCCTGGCATCAGGTGACCACACTCAGGCCCTCAGCAACATGTCCACATTGATGAACATTGGCAGAGTTCTGAGGTCACCTGACCATATTTTGCAGTGATAGACAAAATCTTGCCAAAGTGAAGTAGACTATTCTGGGAACTATTAAGGAGGATCTGTCTTCATCCTCTTTCTATCACACAAGTTATTTGAATGGAGTCCTCTCTTGCTCCTTTGGAATGCACTCCCTGCCTCCTGGGAATCCAGGCTACGTTCCATCACATCTAGGGAGTGTTGGCTGGTGAGGCCCAGAAGTAGATTTTTTCTGCTGTGGCATCACCCAGAGGTTGGTTTGACCCTGTTCCTGCTGGCCTTTCATAAGATCTTAAAAACTGTGCCTGAGGCTGGTGTAACCTGTGTCAATAATTGGTTGGATGAAACCCATCTGTTATGTGTTTATTTTTTATATTGTATGTAGTTTGTTGTAAACCACCTACAGTCATATATGTTAGATAGGCAGCTATATCAACCACTCGATCACTTATTCATTCAATCACGGAATATCTCTCTGTCTCTGTCTGTCTGTCTGTCTGTCTGTCTGTCTGTCTGTCTCTCTCTCTCTCTCTCTGTGTCTCTCTCTATCTCTCCAGCTGTCTCTCTGTCTCAGCCTTGCCAGCTGCAGAAGAAATGGGCCAGCAAGGCAGGTGTCAGGGTATGTGAGGCCTGGCTATAACTGTTCAAAGGTAAGTAGTAGGGCAGCTCCATGCCCCTATCCCTGCCCTAGCTTAATTTTACCGTCCACTCTGGTGTGGGGGATCTTAATAAGGCTTATTTTGGGGATAGGGCTTATATTGGGAGCATGTGTAAAAAATCAAGCTAGGACTTACTTACAGGGTAGGTCATATTTTCAGGGAAATGGTAACTAAAGGAGCTTGCATTTCAACAAAGTTGTCTATCATATCACTGCATTACACTGCAATATAATGGCTTTGGTTACAAGCTACCTAAGTCTTTTGGTCATAAATGAAACCCATCTCAGGTTAATGACTAGGGAGCTTCTGTTATCACTCGACTTGAAATATTAATAAAAATAATTTATGTCATGTGACTGGTTTTTAACTAGCAGCTTTCAAGATGTTAGCTCAGGATTAGAAAGGACACACATTTATAAATTATTGGCCTGGAGTGCAAAGCCACCATATACTTCAGGGAGCACTTTTCTAGCCCTTTAAATTAATTTATTGTTATTCATTCAAGCTGTCTGCAATGTAAACTGTTAGCTGTAAATTTGTGCCATCGTTCAGCATGCCATTAAACTAAAGTGGGGCCTGTGCAAAAAAAAAGCATAGAATAAAACCTGACAGTGAGAACAATTAGTCAATGGAATGGCTTGCCTTCAGAAGTTGTGTGTGCTCCTTCACCAGAGGTTTTTAAGAAGAGATTGGAGAGCCATTTGTCCAGAATAGTATAAGATCCCTTGCTTGAGTGGGAGATTGGAGTAGAAGACCTCCAAGGTACCTTCCAACTCTGTTATTCTGTTATTCTCACAGTAGCCTCATATTGCAATGAGCAAGGACACCCATTCAATTTCACAGCTACTAAATTTGTTGGCTAAGCAGGGACAAAAATAGGCAGGAAAACAATTGAAGCTTGGGAAACGGGCCCTTGTCAGTCAAAAGGAGTGCTGATTTACCACCAGTTACCAGGCGTAGGTGCCAAAGGTGCAGCCACACAAGGAAATAACAACCAACAACTTAATAGCTGGTCGTCCACACTCCAATTAACTAAAAGCCACACACAACCAGACACCACATACTGTAGCTTCTCTCCAGGTTGATTAGTTTCCATCTGTTGCTTCTTGTCCTGCCTTCAGGTGCTTTGGAGAATAGATTGACTCCCTCTTCTTTGTGGCAACCCCTTAGATATTGGAACACTGCTTTCATGTCATCTCTACACATTTATGTGGTGTGCAATGACTTTGTGTAATGAACACAACTAGTCCCTTCCTTGTCCCTTTCCTTTTCATTTATTATTCATGTTCTTTATTAACTTCCTTCTGAAAGTCTTTCTGGAATTCCCTACCCCATTATGTCAATGTCATATCTAAGTAGAGCATGGCCAACATTTTCTCTTCATTAGCAACTGGCAAAAGTGAATGAAGCCAAATGCCCATCCCTCCCTCAAAAAGACCTTCTGTTCAGAGCCTCCATGAAGATGGACGCTGACCGATCGTGCATGGCTTTGGTCCGTGTTTTGGCATTGGAGAGCCCCGATCTTTTAGATTTGAGGCAGAAGCTGCCTTGTAGGGGCGGCAGAGAAAGGGGAGACCATCAACTGGGTAGAGGGAGCCCAAATCCCCCTGGTTTGGCAAAGCTCCCTCCTGAAGACGCCTGAAGCTGTGGTCCAAAATGGCCACCCTGAAGGGGAGGATTAGACTGGAATAAGTATTGGGCAGGAGAGAGTGGAAGAAGTGAATAGCAGGAGGAACGGGATGATATAATCAAATGGAAATTACCCTCTGGATTAACATTACAAAGTATCTTTAAGAAAGGACACAAAGCAGAGAATTGAAAGAAGTTTTAAAAAAAGGTGTGAATTGTCTTTGACAGCGATGGAGCTTCGAGCCGAGAGAGGTAGAAGCTGTAGAAGGAATTACACAACTAACTTGGATGAGTATATCTTGATTTTATATAAGCACTAATTCAAGCTGAGCTATAGATTGCTAAAGAGGAAATTTATATCAACTGGATCTTTTTGGAGGACTGTGGTTTGAAAAGTTCTGAATAATTGGGAAAGGAAAAGAAAAGAGGAGGTGTGGACTTGTTAGAACAAAGAGTACCATCTGAGTTAAATTCAACTTGACTTTTTTTTTAAGATTGTCTTAAAAATACAAGGAAAATTGATACAATAAAATAAGAGTTTTGGAAAATTGAAATATTGAAGTAAAGAAAGATATATGAAGATTCTGCCCTTGGATTAATTGTTGATTCTGTTATGGACTTGGTATTGGACTAGCTGAGGATTAAAAGTTGAGAGGAAGGAAACAAAAGCGGACTGTTGGAAATTAACTTTAAAGACACTAACTGGATTAAATAGAAAATTGTAAAATGGCAATATCTCTTCAGGCACTAAAAATGGAACTTGGAAACATTAAGGAAACTTTACAGGAAAGAGGTGAAACTTTGGGCTTCGTTTTTAAATTTTT
Organism: Naja naja; assembly: GCA_009733165.1. Lineage (NCBI taxonomy): Eukaryota > Metazoa > Chordata > Lepidosauria > Squamata > Elapidae > Naja > Naja naja. Next base: position 91,968,530 of record CM019151.1, read on the forward strand.
TGAAGAGGCGATTGCAGAGTATGAACAACAAAGACAAAGTACAGAAGAAGAGGTGGAGCAAATTTCAGAAGGGCCATCTTTAATCACCATGAGAACAAAGGAATCCAGAAAGAGAAAAGAATTGGGAATAAATATTGGAGGTCTGAGAAATTGATTAAAGAGGAAATATCTGGAAAATTAAAAAAAAGGGGAAAAGAATCAGCAGAAATTGAAGGGCAGAAGATAGCTAAAAAGAGAGAGGTTAAAAACTGGAGTGAAATAATAAAGGGGGAAATGTTAGGGGAAAGAAGGGAGAAGAAACAGGATTTGGGAACATAGGAATATGGGAATTTTTTTAAAAATGGAGTAAATTTCTTACACAGAGATAATGGCTGAATGATACTGGGAGAGGGGATTCTGCAAGGTGCTGGGGAATAATATAGATACATTTGTAGTTGTGAAATGGGGACATATAAGATGGATAATAGAATTGTTATTTTTTGGTAATGCTCTCTTTCTTTACGTTTAAGAGATAAATACAATAAACATATGGAATATGGAATATGTTTATCAAATATATTGAAATACTTTTGAGGATTGGAATACTGATTTTCCTTTTCATTTCTTTTGGTTTAAGTATGAATGGAATAATTAATAGAATATGTGTAATAAATAGATTGAAATAAATGAAATTATATAGGAGGATAGCTGAAAATGAAATTGGCATTAGGGTTTATGATTAAATGAGTAGATAAATATGTCCTTTTTCTTTTCTGAAATTGTAGATAAATTTTATGGAATTAAGAAGGGGAAACCATGCAGAATCTGATTTATATATGTTATGTAGTTTTAAAGGGGATTAGTAATTTTAAAGTTGTAGGTAATAAAATGCTAAATATTTGATGTGATTTAAAAGGGGAAATAATGAATGAATATGTAACTCTGAGGTGGCACTCTTAAATTGATATTAAAGGGGGGAAACCAATTTATAGAAGAAGTGTTACTAATTAGAATTTAAGAGGATTCTACAAATGTGACAATTAAAAGTACTATAGCACAATAACTATGAAGTCAATATATGTGAATTAAATTATGAGATAAGCACTTGGAATAATATAACAAAATAGAAAATGCATAAAAATATTGTTGAGACTAGAAATTAATGTGAAAATTGAATATGTAACTATGGTCATATTTGTATGTATATGTGGAACCTGTAATCATGCTGTTCACTAAAAAGAGATGTTAAAATGTAGAAAACTGAATAAAACTTGTTTTTTAAAAAAAGACCTTCTGTTCATTCTTGAGAATGACTTAAGAAACACCTTCAGGCTGTTTGTGGGTGTTCCATCATAACTAACAAACGATTTGACGTTTAGCTTGTCTTATTGCAGAAAGATTCCCTTCCTGCAAGTGAACCCCAGTAAATCATAATGCAAACCCACATAAATGCACATAAACTATACATAGGCAGCCCTACCCTTTCCAACAGATTTCATTGCATCTCATTTCCGTGTGTGGCAATGCAGTACTAGCGTAAAATACCCATATCTTCAATAGAAAGAATCCACTTCCTAGCTCAGTGATGGCAAATCTTTTTGTTGTGCTGTGCCAAAAGCACACGCGTGCGTGCCAACACCCACAATGCAATGTGCCCCACCCCCCTGTGCATGCGTGTGCAAACCTCCTACCCCCTTACCTGCACTGTGCATGCATGTGCCTCCTAGCTGATTTTTGGCTTCTTTGAGGCCGTTTTTGGCCTCCCTGAGGCTCAAGGGAAGCCTCTGCATCCTTTGGAGGCTGAAAACAGGCCCATTTCGCACTTCCGTATTTCTGGAAGGCCCATTTTTCAGCCTCCCGAGGCTGCAAAGGCTTCCCTTGAGCCTCAGGAAGGCCAAAAACAGCCTCAAACAACCTCAAATGGGCCAAAATTAACTGGGAAGCGCACTCATGCACAGTGCAGGTAACTGTGGCTGGGGCTCACATGCCTGCACAAATGGCACACGTGCCACAGGTTCACCATCATGGTCCTAGCTTGTTATCAAGAACTACATTGATAACTCTTTGATGTGCATATATTAACTATGGTCAGACTTGGACCAGTTCGGGCGAACCGGTAGTTCCGGTGATCATTTGGTCCCAGCCACCCACCCCTGCCCTAGTCTGTCCTTTATTTCCAGTGTTTTTCAGCTCAGCTGATTTGCATGACACATCGAATTGCCACACCTCAGCTGTTTTATTCAGGGGGGCTGCAGCAGAAGGTAAGTTTTAGAGCTGAAAATTGGTGGTTTTGAAACAGTGTGCATGCACGCAAAGCACACACTCACCAAACCAGTTGTTACACTGGTTGAATCCCACCCCTGGTCAGACTATGTATAAATATTTAAAAAGAGAGAAATTAGAACTGGTATTATTGAAACTGCACTTATGAAGTATGAATATGGTCGATTCATACTGTAGGCAGCCATTCAGTTTGGAGAAGCTATTCAAAGACAGTTCCAACATGTACAGAAATGTGCACTGACTTCAGGAAGCAGAGAAAACATTAGGAAGAGACTGGTTCCACCCTGACTTCCTGGTTTATAAATTGGGAGGGAGGGAAAATACATTCAGGCTTGTGAGTCTCTCTTACAGTAGCCTGTCAATAAAGTATAGTATACTTGTGGTATCTGTTTCCTGATTTGGTCAACCTCAATGGATTGACACATACAATGCTGGGTGGAATTGATCTCCACCCATCCTTGAATTAGCCCAAAATTACACCGGAACAAATATTCTACTCTCATCGGTGATCCCTCTGTGGTTTCTATCGCCTCCCATTCACAGTCACTCCCGATCTCATGACTTCAAGTAACAAAGCCACACAACTTTTTACATACTTTGAGGTTGTCCTTGGTTCATGCTGGGAGGAGAAAAATGCATAAGATTACTTTAGCAGAGGCTCAGCTAAGTATGACTTAGATCTGTCTCAGTCATGGGTTGGGAAGGGCTGGGTGACAACATCATGGGGAAGAGACCAGATACCATTCAGGATGTGTTTGCATCATGACTGGTGCAAATGGGGACAGGTCTTAAGTAGGATAACATATTTCAAGTCTAACTAGCCACACAGTACACATTTCATTCCCTTACCATCCTTCTCTCTGTGTTACATGATGTCATATGATGTAGGATCTTAAGGAAATCTCAAGGACGTCAGTTTGAGCATACTGTAGATCTTCTAGTCCACTATTGAAAGACCTTCAATGCTATTTGTTGCAACAGGTTCTATGGCACATGGCTGCTACCTTCTGACTAGATACCTCCAGGGATGGATAGCAGAATAAAAAGAGTTGGAAGGCACATTGGAGGTCCAGCTCCCTATACCGAAACCCTATACCATTTCAGACAAATGACTATTCAATCTCTTCTTAAAAACCTCCAGTGATGGAGCATTCACAACTTTTGAAGGCAAGCAGTTCCACTGGTTAATTGTTATTTCAGGAAATTTCTCCTTAATTCTAGGTTGGTCCTTTCCTTGATTAGTTTCTATCCATCGCATCTTATTCTGCTTTCAGGTGCTTTGGAAGATAGGTTGGCCTCCTCTTCTTTGTGGCAGTCTCTTAGATGCTGGAACACTGCTCTCATGTCAACCCTAGTCCTTCTTTTCATTATGTTAGATATAACCAATTCCTGCAACCATTCTTCGTATGAGCCGTGGTGGTTCAGTGGTTAGAATGCAGTATTGCAAGCTAATTCAGCTCACTGGCAGGAGTTCAGTCCTGATCTATTCCCATAGTACTGTATTGTGCCTAAGTAGATTTACCCATGTAGTATGGCTGTAGTGTTATTATTATACTTCTTATCTATTTCACTATGTTCTCTGATGAACAAAGTCAATGGGGAAGACAGATTTACTTAACAACCTTGTTACTAACATTACCACTGCACCTTATGTGTCCAATCACACTTGGCGAATAAAGAATTCTATTCTATTCTATTCTATTCTATTCTATTCCATTCCATTCCATTCCATACCATTCTATTCCAGCTACGTCTACTGTTTGCTGACTGCCAGCAGTTCAGCAATTCAAGTGTCATAGGCTCAAAGTTGACTCAGCCTTCCATCCTTCCAAGGTTGGTAAAATGAAGAGCCAGGTTGTAGGGAGCAAAATGCTGACTCTGTAAACTGCTTAGAGAGGGCTGGAAAGCACTATGAAGCAATATATAAGTCTAAGTGCTATTGCTATATGTATTAGCCTCCAGTCCCCTAATCACCTTAGGAAAGCACAGCACTTCCTAATGCCATCTGTGTCATGGTGGAAAACTCCTGTTAACTCTTTTTGAGAGCTGCAAACAATAGGTGAACCTGTTGGTCTGGCTGAGCAGGACACCAATCTCCAACCTGGATTGCCCAGGCTATTAACATCTTTGTTTCCATTATAATAGTCAAAAATTGGCGGGACCCAGGATTATCAATGATAAACTGGCTCATGTTAATATTGGCATTGTCGTGAAACTTCCCCAGCATCTTGAGGTCGATTCCTGAAACACACTCTCCAGTTTGGTGCCAGGAAATAATCACTGCCGTTTCTTGTTTTCTCTGGTGCAGGAGCAATTAATTTATACTGTTTGGGAAAACACTTTCAACATATTTTTTATTAAGGATCAATAGAAGTCGGTCGATATGCTGTAAACCCAATGAAACCCAGAAAGCTCCTTTTATACATACTGACAAAGTATAGATGTAGCCACAGTCTCTGTTTCATCTTTTTATAATCAAGAAAATGATTAAAAGGAATGCTGGCCTTTGCACTCGCTGAAACAATTAGTTATTTTATTCAATGGTAACACAATAGAGGAAGAATGATTGGTTCTCGTCGCATGACCTGGATAATCAATGGCAGATATTCTTTTGGAAAAGGCAGGTCATGATTCTTTAAACTGCATTTTTAAGAAGACATTTTATTTCTGATAAGTGTCTTGGTGTTAAAGTTCAAACACCTTGGGATGACTAAAGCATGGATATGGTGAATATCCATCTTTGGGGCATCACCTCCAGCCAGAAAGACATAAAAATATACCATAGTAACTGTTCTGACCTCAGCACTAAGCAGACTTTTTGTCCTGGCAAAATCCCTTTTATCAAATGAAGGTGAATTTCTTGCATTCACATTCAGCCAAAGGCCTGGCAAACAGTCTTTCAAGGGTTTAATTAGGGGCGCAGGCCTCATCTATCCTGGAGAGCTACCAAGTAAATATTTTCAAACACAGTGCTGACAAGGGAGGACTCGACACAGTCTCTGAAATGCACAGACAGATATTCACACTCCTGCAACAAACAAACAAATGAATTGTTTCCTGCAAAAGCCCCTTCCCCTTTTGCTCCTTTTTTAATCTCTATGGGAGGGGCCATTCACCATCCACTTGTGCCCTTACTCCCATGTCGACCCTTCGTTCGTAATTGTTCTTTTCTTTTGGCAGCTCTGCGCATGCATGAGGCTGGAACCGCTCCAGAAGCTCCCCTGCCTCACTGCTGTTTGACTCAGAACTGCCCTGGTCCATCTCTGTCTCTGACGCAGAGCCCTCGTCCGAGCTTCCTCAGCCTCCAGGACTGGCTCAGGTTTCTCCCCAACCTCCTCACTGTCCAACTCTGCTGCCAGCTCCACTAGCTGCCAGTGGGCACAACAGTAACTATGAGGAAACCAAATCTTGTGTGTCCTTATTAAATGTAAGTGGGCAATCATTTTTTAAGTGCCATCAAGTCTGCATAAAGCCTTAGAGAACACATACAGAAAAAGATATAGATTTTCTTCAAGACAATTGCTCCTTCACCTGGTTTTACACCTCTCGATGATACCTTCATTGTTGTTGGAACTGAGGAATCCTGCCACCTGACTGCTATTGCCACAGCTAGGTAGGAGAGAACCAAGTTGGAAATAAGGAGACATTTCCTGACAGTTAGAACAATTCATCAGTGGAACGGCTTGCCTTCAGAAGTTGTGAAGTTGTGGTGCTGCAACATTCGTAATTTCAGGACTATGTCGTAAATACTTGGAGGGATTATCACATAACTTCAAATGGTCACTAAGGGATCTGTTGTAACTCAAGATTACCTGTACATGCAACTAAGAATACTTGACTGTCAATTGAAACAGCAAACATGTGTCGAATTCCCCTTGTTCTCAGCCTAACATCTACGTCAACTTTAATCTTACGGTTATTTTGATGTACCTGTCCCTTGTTATAGCAAGAGCCAAGGGCTTGGAGGTAAAATCGGAATAATGTCAGAATATGGATTAAATTAGGACTGTCATATCTGAGCTACAGATGCTCCCCAGATGGAAGCATAAGAGTTATATTTCTGCATCTCTCTTCTGCTATTTAGTGATCTTTCGGATTTTTCCAGCCCAGATGTTGTAACCTAGTTAAACAGGACTAGACTAGAGTTTCTCAACATGGGCAACTTTGAGGTGTGTAGAATTTCAGAATTTCCCAGCCAGCTAGTAAGGAATTGCTCAAAATAGAGCTTATTCTGACATAAAAATAATTTAAAATGGCCATATCGTAGTCTCTTTATACCTCGAGTGTGTTCCTTTTCTAAAAAAAGAAAGAGAATACGGCTTATGAAAGGGCAGGCTTAGGGCCACCTGAAGAGTTGATTTGATCTGAATCAAATCAGAATCAAATCAGCCCTTGGAATCGAATGCTCAGATTGACTCTGATGTGATTTGAAGTGTCAAATTGAATCAGGTGTTTCTGAAACCATCCAATATTAGATGGTGCTCCTGGCATTGTGATGTGTCGAAGCTCCTTGTAATGTTCCTGTCCCATCTAGACAAAAGTGAGCAGGCATTGAGGGTGTGATGGAGTTTGTAATATTGACACAGGTAGCAAGTTTTCCTTCACAAAACCTGTCTTAGGGAAAGGGCTCGCTCACACTTTTCTGTTAAAATTTGTTTAGGCAGATTCAGCTAGAAGAAGAAAAGAATGAAAGAAATGCTTGCAGTTGTTCCATTGCTCTTGTCTGATCCTCTTTGGATTTTCTAATGAGTCCTTCTATCAGAAGCAAAGGATGATGAACTCCGAGTTCTTAGCAAGAACATGCTTTAATGATTAACACCTTAAAGTGAGAAATTTTATTTTGGATTTATTTAAGAAAATTTATGTGGCTGCCCACTCACTTTCAGTGAGTCTGGGAGGCTTCCTGTGATGACCTGGGGCATGGCAAGAAGGCAACACAGCCAGAGAACAGGTATGAGTCCTTTTATTTGCTCCAACCAATGTCCAGTTACTCTCGCCTGGAGAAAAGCTCTCTCATGCAACAGCATCTGGCTGCAGATATTCCTATGCTGTAAGCAGAATGACTGCAATCAGTCACTCCAGCAGGGCAAGATAATGAGTCCAATAATTCCAGCAAGGCAGATAAGCACCAGAAGCACAGCAATAAT